>VWPU01014904.1:0-27093 GCA_013398955.1 Callaeas wilsoni | reverse complement strand
CCGGCGCCGGGAAATCGGCGCCTTTCGGGAAACGGGCAGGGCGCCGCCGCCGGCCCCGCACGGCCTCCGCCGCCCGGCATCCCAGCCCGACAACGCCCCGGGCTAAAGCGCGCGAGCGCGGCCCCGCGGGAGCCTCAGGGTCTCACCCGGCCCCCCCAGCCATCACCCGTCCCTCCCGCCCGAATCGAAACAACCGGCCCCGCTTCCTGCCTCCCGGAGCTGCTGAGGCGCCCGGGAACAGGAGCAAAGGGTGGCAGTTCGTACGGGACATACCTGACATTCCTAGAGCCAGAGTACAGAAACACAGATATAATCCACCCTAAAGATCCATCTTGGAGACAGATGCTCTTCTTTCTTACTATCAAGTTTAAACTTAGTTTATGAAAGCTCCAACACCTTCAAAGGGGCAGGTCATCCCAGGTTCTGATTTACCACAACGCCCGCAAGTAACAAGGTAACAAGGATCAGCTTACCCATGGCAGCATGCCAATTAGCGGAGAAAATCTTTTAGAAGCATGTGCTGACATTATTAGGTTTGCTGTGGCTTATAAATTCCTCCACTGCTGACGTCTGGCATCACTAAAGAGCAACAACTGTCCATTCTGTACTATTATATTCACGATACAGACGCAAGTCTCCATGCTGCAGCCATGCACCAGTCTGTTCTCTATGTACTTAGCCCTCCATCTTTCAGCCCTCTTGCTGCTTTCCTCCATCTCCCCAGCTCCTGTGACAGCTCCGTTTCCCCCCAAACCTCAGCTGCTCATGAACAGCTTCCTGGCCCTACCAACAGTGGAACCTCACCCCCGAGGCACAGACCGGCACTGCAGCTCCCACCGTGCTACCAAAGGGGTGTCACTCGCTCCCCACTTCAGATCGTGTGGGCTTAGTTAAACCCTTCGCCTTAAGATCAAGCACCTCTTATCTCATCCCAATGCACCTTTCAGGGAATTTAGAACTTGCCGAGGCACAGCCCTACTCAGACCAATGGATCACGGTGAGACAAAGACAAGCGGACTCCAGCTCACGGAAGACAGCGTGTGTCCAGCGGGTCCGGGATGTTTGCTGTTATCAGTCATTTGTTACAAGTATTAGAGTGTCACATGAAGTGTTTGACAATTCCGTCCCACTTCTACTTGAAAAGGAGAGGGGTCCTAAAATGTTGGCATAGTTTCAAGTCTATTTCCCAGAGTGCTGCTAGATTTCGATGGGAAAGTCACACACACACACGTACGTGACGTGTAACGGACTCAGTAAAAAAAGTCAACACAACTACAATGTCAACAAAGTCATTTGGTAACTAGGCTGACAAGACAGTTTTCTATCCACACTTTTATGTTAGACCAACACCTGTTATTGATGTCATTATCTCAAAATAAATGCATTTAAGTATCAAGTTTGCTCATGTAGACAGAGCAGACGATTCAAATAATGAGAATGTAGAATAAACTCAAATAATGAGAATGTAGAATAAACTTGCTGTCATGAATTTCAGCCAGCTACATGTTCTCAAATATTAAACTCCACTCCCCTACACAAGTCCTGACATAATCTGCTCTAACATTTTTTAACTTATATATTAACATAACATTAATATTGAACATTATTTAACACAAACTCCTGAGGAAGAGAAAAAAGAACTGTCTGTTATGTCTAAACACCCAGTGTTCAAGCCTCTATACTAAGCAAATGCACACCACTACCTACTGGCCATAGAAGACCTTACCATCATTTTGGAAGAGGGATGAAAAAGGACAGAGTACTTACCTCCCTAGGGGGATTCCAAGGCACAGGTAGATGATGGTTTCAGGTAAGATTCCTCAGGGAGTGCTTTTACACCAATCTTGAAGAACACTGTCCCCTCCAACCCAGTTCTCTGAACCAGCTGCGCTTCTTTGTTTAGATGATGAATAATTAATTTGTTACCTAATGGCATAAAATTTTCAGTTTAAATCATGTTGCATGTGAATGATAAGAGTAGGGCAAAAGTGACAAAAGAAACTGATAGAAATGAAGTGTCCTGAAAACTGCTGGTGAAATGACTCAGTTTTATTATACAAATCTCCAGAAAGGACAGAGAAACCTCCATGACCTATAGCAATTGCTTGTGACCTCTGTTCAGGTGCTGTAAATTACAGCTATACGTATCTCCTAACAGCGTTGCAGTGTTTTACAACCACACCCCAGACTGAACCTTGACATTGACACCCAGGTGCTCCCCAGACTGAACCTCGATATTGATACCCAGGTGCTCCCCAGACTGAACCTGGATATTGACACCCAGGTGCTCCCCAGACTGAACCTCGATATTGATACCCAGGTGCTCCCCAGACTGAACCTCGATATTGACACCCAGGTGCTCCCCAGACTGAACCTCGATATTGATACCCAGGTGCTCCCTACCACCCCCAGTTCAGGGCACATCTGGGCTTCCAGGCCAGAAGAGCACCGAGTGTCACAAGAACACTGCTCTTGAATGTGATTCACAGGAAGGCATGGCACAAAGCTCAAAAAGAAGCATGCCTCAGTCAAAACTAAATTGCTGGCAAGATGTATGTTAAAAGATACCATTAACAAACGTCTTACAATACCCTTCTAGTATTTATAGAAAATTATGCTAAAATTATATTGTGAAATAATAAATGTTAGCTAAAATGTTGTTTTATTTCTAAAATATGCATAAGGCAACCCTCTCTTTTTAACAAAGCTCTCAAACAGTTTTTTTATCATATTCTTAATAAAGACTGCTTAATTTTAACCAGTTTACTACTACAGTGTCATTATCATACAGAACAAAAAAAATACGGTATTTTACCTCATTATGGATTAAAAAAGGGACGGTGTTAGGTCATGTGAAATGCATCCCAGTGTTCAGCAGTGCTATACCAAAAAAACCCCTTTTCCAAACTGCCTGGAAACACCATATATTAGAAGTGTATTCAGTGTAATCACACACAAATATCAACATCAACATATAAAAAACTAAGACTATCTTAAAAAGTTTGATACAATGTTTGAATAAATGATTTCTATTTGGGCTCATATATTGACAATAAGAACAAAGTTTAAAAAAATCTAAAAAATTATACTCCTGGCAGCAAGTACAAACATATGCTTAGCATACAAGCAATTCTTACTGAGCTATAAACCACTAATGAAATGAATATGGCTAATTACAGTCAGAACGATGAGGGAAGGTTGAAGATGAGTTAATGTGCCATGTCTGCTCTTGGATGCAAATGTGCAGCCGACAATCAAGAACAAGAACAAGCACTGAATGGCAAGTCAGGACAGGTTCTATTTTCTTCTAGAAAGAGTCATAAATTCAGCTGAGAAACACTTAGAAAAAGTTAAGAATTCAACAGAACAGAACTTTGGACAGTAACTGAAGCAGAAGATTTGATCTAATCAATTCCATGTATTTTGTTGCATTTTGCTCTGCCTTTTTCTTTAGTAAAATGTCCTAATTCTAGATATCTAAACACATATGATGAGCTTACCTGGAAAGAGCAGGATTCTCTTTCTCTGGAAAATAATCAGCATTAAAAATGAAAAGAACAATTAAAACAAAGGCAAGGAAACACTACTTGGACTTTCTCACAGTAACGTACCACCTTAGGTAATGACACATTACACATATATGGTATAATACCATGTTATACATAAACATTACCTTTCTAATACACAAAAAACCCCCTTACTGTTTTTTAATAACTCATTCTCACAAAACATAGATTTCAGATATTGAAAAGAATGAATAATCCTCCTCAACACAATATTCAGCAAGAAACATTGTCACCAGGAAGAAAATGAGCAACAAATTCAAATTCGGAAAATGATGATTGCTTAAATACAACCGAACATGCAAGGCTGATCAGGAAATATATTAAAATACGGAAGTTACTGACAACAAAAACCAGAAGAAATTAAATGTTTCATCTATCAATTTTTTAAAAATTCAACAAAATCTATTACAGTATTTTGAATTACAGCCATAAAAATAAGTTAGAAACACAAAACGATTATGTACTACTAAGTCTGTGAGAGGCCTGTATGCACATGAAACACAAGTAAAATGAGATTTGTCTTTTTGAGGAAAAATAAAACAATAGTTACTAAAACGTTGCAGTAAAAAAACAAAGGTGTTATACTGTAGAAGTTGAATCTAGAACATTAATCTACCCTTTAGCGAAACAAATAAAAAGGGAAGTTTTCTTAAAGTTTGTCTGAAACAATGAATTTGAATAAAACTACAGTTATCTGAATTCTTTGAGAAAATACATTATTGGGCACTTGTGGATTGCTTAGAAATACAATGTTGAAAGAAAAGTTTATCTTACTTCATTAGACTCAAGATTTTTTACCACTGAACTGATTTATTTTGCTTTGAAGATAGTCCTAAGTTTATTGTTATTTGACCATTTATCACGTATCCCAGAGATTCTCAAATAGAACTACCAAACATCCAAGTATTCAATAAATACTAGTACACCCAATAGAAGTCTAGGGAAAAAAAATCACATAATTCAAGTTATTGCAAATAAATACCTAGCTATAACTTCTATTACTTTATAAATATTTAAACAAAATTCTGCTAAGTATAGGTTAGACTCCTAAATATACAACTAAACTAACAAAACCATTGTCTAAAAGTTGGAAGAGTAGTTCAGAAAGACAAGTTTGTTTTTGGGAAGTTAGACTCCTACAGCATTTGCTTTTAGGGCAAACTCAAAGCACATTATCCACTACTTCCCAAAGCTCTGTGCTAGCTATTCTTCTTTGGTTAGTTAATGAGTTATAGACTTCAAACTATTTTAAAAAAAAGAAAATCCAAATACAAGTATCTCAGTGAGAAAACGTGCATATGCTGTCCGATTGCAAAGGTTACAGAACTCAGCAAGCCCTCCTGAAACCCTTTCTGTTCTCACCAAACACGTGCTATGTCCCCTTGTCCAGCCACACCTCACAGAAGAGCCTTTCCTCAGCCTGCCAAAGGCTAAAAACGCAAATTCATTTATCCTTTTCAGCAACGGGTCTATGAAGAGATCTATCCTTCTGCTGGGAAGCAGAACTGGACTGTCAGGTGAAAGCACGGAAGTCACTGATTTACAGACAGGAGTTACTGTTCCTTAGTACAGCAGATAACTTTTCCAAAGCTCCATGGCACTGTATTTCAAAGCAAAGAGCACATATTCCTGGTCTTTCCTTTAAAAGTCTTTACTGGCAAATATTGCCAGATGCACCTGAAATATTACAACCAGGCTACATGTCACAGAGCTCCAGTCATGTGGTAATTATTTGGCTTTTTTGGTCCCTTCTTGTGCAGCCGGCTTTAAAGCGTTCTCAACCTGCTTCTTACGTTTTTTGGAGACTTCTCTTAGGAAAGTAACCAATTTTATCACTTGAACATTTCCAGTACTGTGATTCATGAAATCAAAAGTATTACCGTGTAGACCTAAGTCCAACTGAGAGATCACTACCAACACTTCCTGCCTCATTTCGGAGCCGTGCGGGCCCCTTTCTGCGCTCGGCACCGCCGTGAGCCGCTGCCCCACGCACACATCTTACCTCACACTGCACTGCAGGGGGGAAATGGCTAAATGTGACTGCTCAAAGATTGTGCCACATTGAGTGTTACAGGTAAAAGATTTAATATTAACATAGAATGACCATTTAGATAATTTTGAAAGCCAAGCAGCAAAGCTCCTGCAATTACAACATGCTGGGACAGATTCACAGTTCACAAAGCTTAGCAAGCCCTAGGCAGAGCTCTGATATTTCTTTAATGTCTTGCTCTGGTAAGACAAACAAATGAAACGTTGATAAAACATGTAATTGCCAACAGAAGAAAAACACTATTTTTACTTGACTGACATAAGTGGAATTCTTCCTTTCCCATTCATGACACTTCATAGGAAATCCCAGAGCACTCCTACAGAATCTCCTCATCAATCAGATGAGGTACTTTGGTAAACATTTAAAACACCTTTCTCTTACACGTTTTCTTTAGCACAAGACAGATGTGAGAAAGAGCATGAAGGGGCTGGTGGTGGGGAACAAGGGAATAAAGACGTTTTTACCACTTGCCATTCTACTGGTAAGGGACTCTTGATATGTTTTTATCTAAAAGCACCATCACAGGTGTCACATGAGTCACCCAACATTAACATCCATTGTGAACAGTCTCCTGAAAACCAATGATTTTTAAGACAGTTTTTTGGTTTATTAGTTCCAGATTTTTTTAGTGTTTCTGACTATAGGCAAATACTTCAAGTGAAGTGTTCATAACAGTCTAATTGATCTAATTGCAGCAAGGTTTCTTTGTGAAGTTTTTTCTTTTTTGATTGAAACAGAACAAGAGCATGCTTTTATATTTACCTATTGCACAATCAATAGCTTTTTAATTATATTTCCTATTAAAGTAATTCCACTACTAGACCAAATAGCTCCAGAGAACCCATTTTGGTCTGTTGGCTCAAGGACTCCCAGAACAAAATAATAATAATTTAAAAAAACCCACCAGAACTCTAATTAAGCCATTACATAGAAATATGCAGAAAAAGCCTTGACGAGTTCATGAGTAAACAACACTTGTTTAAAAAACACCTCTGTAATAAAGTACAGTACAGTATACAGATGCCATACTATATCATCTCCAGATGGAGCTGTTACAGACAATGATAACACCTTTAAAATGCTTATTATGGGCTCTTTGTTTTTTTAAATCATGGTTTAAAAAAATCTTCAGAGGCTATTTAAAGCACAAAAACTACTTTTAAGGTTCTACCAAAAAGCTGATTTATAATCAGTAAAATAACAAGAATGAACATTACATCTGAGCCAGCACCCATCATAACCCTACTCTTGCTCCCAGGTTAGCATGGTAACCTCCAGCCAGTGTTCCCAGAGTTATTCCATCCCTTCCAACACTACAGGCTGATGAAGGCTGGAGTATTCCTCCCTTTGTACTTCAGTGAGAATGTTAACATTCATACAACAGTTTTATAGAAGCAACAGAATTATAATATTATCATTTAATAACAGATTTGTTATTAAATCAGCCTTCTAAAAATATAAAAATATTTGATATTGTGAAAGTGTCTTTCAATCATATTTCAATTTTCACAGTTTTAATAAGGAGTACCTAATTAGAACCATCACTTTAGAACTATGACGTTCAGTTCATTTCACGTAAATAGACAAACAATTAAAAACATATTTACTAGGATTAAATAGAATCGAATCCCAAAACCACACAATCTGACAATATTGTCATGTGCTCTTTCAAAGAGTGCATAGGACATATTTCTGCAGCAGTCAATACAGTAATTCTTTTGATGCAATCTCAGTCAAAGCTGTAAACATTCCTAATTGTAGTTTCTTGGAAACTTTTGGTTCCTTTCAAGTTTTTATTAGCAAGTTGCACTGGGCATTCCCCTGACATTTCCCCCCCATCAGTTACAGACAGCATCACCCTCCACCTGTAACCCCTCTGGCTGCTCAGAACTACTCATCAGCATTTCTTCAATACATTCAGGGCAGCCATCCTTCCCTTGCAATGCACAGTGACACCCTCCACATGCCACTGCTAGCAAGGCCCCCAGTGCATGATCTCGAGAAGCAGGTTGATGAGGAAGTCTGCTATGCCTTAATGGGATTTCCTGCAGGTTTGGGATCATAACCGTATAGGAAAGTAGCTGCTATTACAAGGATGGCTCCGAAGAAAAAGACACTGAATAGGGATGAAAAAAAAAAGTTTGTTTTAGTTGATGCAAATTCATTTCTGTAATACAATCAAAAGAAAGGACATTTTTCCACAAGGAAAACAGGAAGATAAATTATATTTGTCCAATTTATAAAGAACAAAATAAAATTTGTAAATATTTATTTCAGAGGGATGCAGAAAGTTGTTGAAATAAGAAACTTGTAACTACAAATTAATGTATTATTATATTAACACATTCTGAAAATTAAAGTTATACTTTCATGGAACAATTGTCAAAAGCAATCAGAACAATGCTTTTTTTCTTAATCTTTTACTTGAAGATGTGTGCAAGATGGAAGCAGGAGTTGAAGAAAAGGAGCTACTGTGGTTACCCACCCATTTTTAACAAATTACATACATCATGTTATTGGAGCTGTGTTTGCTTTGAAGTCCAAAGCTTATGTCAAAACAAATCACTGCTGCCCAAGAACCAGTTTGCAAGTCAGTATAATCTAATTTTTGGCAGATACAGAAAGACTTGTCCCATGAAAACACAATAAAGGCATCTTTTCTATTGTGACATTCTGGCCTTTCAAGTTGTTTTGATAGTTGCAAGTCTGATACAAAATAACCAAAGCCAGCAGACAATCAGTACACATTTTAGAAAAAAATCTTCTCACAGACACGACAACATCAACAATTTCATGCTCTGAACCAAATGCTAAAAAACTTGTGGCACATGACATGATAATCCTTCAGAGAATACATTCAGCCTATTTTGGGACATGGCCCCCTGCAACACATTCAAGCATTTAAGTACTTTACATCTATTACCCTGATCAAAAATGTTTGTTGATGTGACAGAAACAATTACACAGTTTCAGTTCAAACACACTGTTAGCATAAGCAAGGTACTAAAGATTAAATTTGATTAACTCAAGTTAATCAAGTTTTATTAAATGGAATGGCTTCAAGTTCTACATGCTGCTACCTGGCTCTATTTAATTATCAACATGTTTGCAGAAGCTGTTAAGTTACTTATTAATTTTCCATTTGAGCACATAGAAATTTTTAAACCACTTTCTACATTTGTTTTAATGGCACAAATACTGTCTACTTATTATTTAAGTTCAATGTCTTCCACTTCTTAAGCCTAAATAGCTACTCCACTTCCTTTTTTGAATGTTTAAGTAAAGCCCTGATAATATAGAATCACAGAATGGGAATGGGTAGGGATGGAAGGGACTACAGTATTGCAAATATATACTTTTAGATAAAAAGATGTTTCTTTGTACCAGATACAAAAGTCCTAAACATTATTCAAAATATTTGTATGTTATGAGTACAATGCAACATATGCAAGGAGTGTTGGTCAGTCATAAGGGAAATCCTCTTCCTATACCTAGAAGTGGGATTACTAATTTTACACGCCAGACAGGAGCATGCACTGCCAAGACAAGCAGTGTTATCAACCTATCCATGTACAAAACCTGTGGTGCACAGAGCCCCTACAGTCTGATCCCCAAAGCACTGTACAGGGCCTCGAAGAAGGAGCAAGCACTTCTCCTTTCTCGGCTGTTCTCACTACCGAGTATGGCACTGCCTTCAGAAACAGCTCTGCCTTTGGGCTTCTGGGCGCCCTTGGGCAGCTCAGTGCTGCAGGGTCACTTGCGTGGGTGCGTGACTGCAGTGACCTGTGTTAGAGCCTGCGGTGCGGGCGATCAAAGGCAGCACAGAGGCGATGTCCCCGTGCCGGCCCGCAGGGCAGGGACACGGAGCAGCCGCAGCCCCTGTCCCGGGCCCGCAGCGCAGGGGTGCAGGGCCCGCAGCGCGGGGACACGGAGCAGCCGCACCCCCTCTCCCGGGCCCGCAGCGCAGGGGTGCAGGGCCCGCAGCGCGGGGACACGGAGCAGCCGCACCCCCTCTCCCGGGCCCGCAGCGCAGGGGTGCAGCGCCCGCAGCGCAGGGGTGCAGTGCCCGCAGGGCAGGGACACGGAGCAGCCGCAGCCCCTGTCCCGGGCCCGCAGCGCAGGGGTGCAGTGCCCGCAGCGCGGGGACACGGAGCAGCCGCAGCCCCTGTCCCGGGCCCGCAGCGCAGGGGTGCAGTGCCCGGGGGAAGAGCAGCCCTGGGCACGGCAGCGGGCGCAGAGCAGCAGGCGCAGCGGGACCCCGGCAGCGGCTCCTCAGCCGCCTGAGAAACTCACTGTTAGCTACGGCATGAGGCTAAACTTTGATGTGCAAGCTGGACCTCAACATTCTGAAAGCGTGGCTTGGATGGGATTTGGTTTTTTATTTATTTTCGCGGTTATATATGGTAAGCAGAAAGTTTTTGACTTTTTTTTATTTTAGTATACATGGAAAATAATTCTTACCTTGTAGGGACAAAATCTTGCAGCCAGAAATAGGAGATCAATGTTGACAGTATAATAGAGAGAGAAGTTGCAAATCCCTTTAAAATGTTGTCTGCGTATTTTATAACAGCAGCAATCACCAGCCCTCCAAGCGCCTGGAAAAATAGTGAGGTTTGGATTCACAAACTGGTAATTTGACTGAGAGCATCTATTTTAACACCATGCATCTACTTTAGGAAAAGCTTTTGTCTATGTTGAGGAGCAATAAATTTATTTCACATTATGGATATGCACTGTTGAAAATAAATATTAGAGGAGCAGTTCTTTCCCCATTAAAGAAATTGTTGATCACATTACCACCATTAAATGAGTGGAAATGCTAGTACTGTACATTTTTAGCCACAGGAGGAAGGACATATAGAGAGATAATTTTAAACATCCCAAAATAAATAATGCTTACATGCTTTTAATTTGCACAATACTTAATCCCATACTTGCTATATGTTTTCCAGATTTTCATTTAGAGGTTTATGCTAATAATGATAGATCAGACTTTTGACTATAGAATCCTCAGTAGCTTCAATGACACCCATTAGTTTCCCCAGTTATTTACAGAAGAGTAAATCCCCGAGTGCCTTCACAGAACCATGCAACACAAGGTCTCACCTGCAGAACAACCACCACCCAAGTAAGTTTATTGTATCCTTGAAAAAATCCATTCTTTGACAGTTGTTCTCCATCGTAAATGTAAACACCCATCAGTCCAAAGATGCTACCAAAAAATCCTGTAAGTACAAGATTGGTTTAAAAGCTTCAGGTGAAAAACATGCAAATGGGTTCCTTGTCCTTAAAGGCTGCTCATGTATTTCTGATTTTAAAATTGGACTGTCACTTGCAACACAATCATATCCAAACACAATCAGTTTGTTGTTCTCTTTTAAAAGCTATTCTCCACATTTAAAACAAGTAAGATATCCTTATATCCTTATCTTCCATTGCTTTCTACTGGAATGGAGTGGTTTTTGTTTATGGCATATAGCAAAACTCACTTAAATGCAATTCAGTTTTCCTGAAGCTAGTCCTGACTGAGGGCTGAAGTCACCCTATAGCCTGGAGAGAAAAACAGGGAAAACACTCAGTGGAGAAGGTCTCTGGGATAGGAGGAGCAGCAATTAGCAGTTTGCCAATTCAGACAAGGACCTTTGAAATGGGATTCTCCTGAGCCAGTCTCAAACACAATGAATGTTTACTAGTAGAGACTTAATCTCAAAAGCTGGAATTGATTTGAGACTGTGGAGTTTTCAATTTGGTGAATACAGGATTCTTCTATCAAATGGGAAGCTTTTCCTAATCCCTCAAGCATTGATGTAATGCAAGCAGCTACTCTGTGACTGATGTCTGCTCTAGTCCTGAGCAGCAAAGGGGCAACACTTTTTTTTATTCCTTCTCTGTGAAAAGCTGATTTTCATCACATTTCTTAACATCTGAAAAAGGCAGGATTGTTTTGAACAAAATAACACCTTCTGTTTGAAAAGAAGTAATTATTTTTGTAGGCAGAATCAAAAATGTAGGTTTCATTCAGATTAAACCATTTACTTGTATTTTCCAATTGACCTGCTAAAATAAAGAAATACAATCACCTATTCGTATATCCTTATTACGACATTGGTATGCATAAAAAACTGATTTTTAAAACTATTAATTCTAATTTATTTTCCCATTATTTTCTACAGTTTTAATAATTCTCTATGGATATGAAAATGAAAATCTGGTTGGACATAGGGGGTTTTTGTTTGTGTTTCAAGAAAAGCTCTATTTCAAAGCTCTTGCTTATGAATGCCTTGCTCCTGAATAATTTAATGTCTGAAGTGGGCAACTACCTTGCACTTGCAAGACACTAACATATTTTTGAAAATGTGATTTCATGTTTTATGTATTTTGTGAAAGCTGTATTGTAAAAGCTGTGTTTATTTTTATATGTATTTAATATGTATTGTTTAATGTATTTATGTATTTAAATAGTTTCTAAAAACTTTATTAAATATGACAACATTAACTTTATTTTTGAACTGAAAACAACCTCAGTAATAAACACATTCTACTGAACTTCCTATTGAGGCAGATCAAGCTTACTACAAAAGTAAATACAAAACTCAAGTGATCTGATTCTCACTAAAATCAGCCATTTATGTCTTCATATATCACTGCTAGTTATTAATAACCTTGTAGCATCAGCATTTAGACACAGTCTGTTCTGCTCTCATTGTTTCACAAAGCAATTACTGGAACATTCACTATATGACCAGGCCAACTACCAAACTAAGTGTACATGCTTCTGTGTGCTGTAGAAAAATCTGAACAATGTTTTAGAACAGATTATCGATTTTTCAACAATTATGGATTCTTACTGGAAATTATTTCAGATATCTGTTGCCCATGAAAGCACTTTTAGCATGGAAACTGAGAATAATGATAATGATAATAATCAGCTTTCCTTGGCAATGGACTTGATATTGCAGCTCCACCCAGAACACCAAATCTTACCTTAAATCCTGAACCAAGCCCCAGGTAGCAACCCTTCTCTGCCCCCAGAATTCCCTAACATAATGCTTCCTCATGTATTCCCTACACCCTGTTCAGGAAAACTTAGTTTGAATACACACTGTTTCTATAAATACAAGCAGATAGTAAGGAGAGGGTTTTTTTCTTCCACTATACTCCGGTTTCAAAATATTCTGGTCATGTAAAAATGTTACAATGTATTCAAAATTAAGTTCTGCATTTTTAACTGAAACCAGTTATAATTAAAACACAGTAGCAGGAAAATAAAGGAAAAAAAGATGGCTTATTGACCAACTGAGTAATTACAAAAGAAGCCACACCATCTCCTGTTCTTACAGTACTGCACTACATTCTACCAGACTCAGTGCACAGCTCTGATCCACTAAATCGTTTCATGAGTTAACTTTACACCGTGGATTTGATCCCTAGTCCATTCTAAGGTGCTGGGAAGGTCAAATTCTGCTCAATGCATCCATTCAAATATACCATAAATAGTTATTGCCGACAGGTGAAGACTAGAGGGATTCCATTAGACAAACAAAGGCAACAATAAGTTTTGTCCCTGTTGTAAAATAGGAATGAAAAGATACGGTTGATGTCACGTTTCCAACCCTCTGAACTGGAAAAGATTGCTTTAAAGGGAGGGCAAACTCACTCAGGAACACAGATCAACTCTGTTGCCTTTAGTATCTAGGGTCTGGAAGATGCAAGACTGCTTTGGGAATAGAAGGTATTTTCTTACTGATAGGTGCACAGTAGGTACAGCTATTTAAATAGTTAAAATGAACTGGTCTTCTGCATATGCCTCTCCCCAGGGACTATGCACACAACTGAAAGAAACTGACCTTTGTATTGAAATAACAGTAATGAATTACTTCGACTTTATTCACAAACAAAGCAGATTTTATAGCTTGGAACATTTAATACAAAAAACTGCCTACCCTGGCACAAGAGAAAAAATATGTTAATTTTAAAACATCTCAAAACACTGACTTGGAAACATATTTTGTTTTAATATTCCTATATTCTCTAAAAAATAGTAAAAAAAATTCAGTTGACAGATTCTGCACAAATGTACAGATACTCTATTACCAAAGTAAATCATGAACTAGACTGAAATCAGAAAGTAACTGCTTTAATTCCATCTAACAGAGTTTAACCTTTGGTTTTAAAATAACATATATGCAGCATACTAAAATGTTGGTGATAGTTTTTATTTATTTTGCACAATTATCTTAATGCTTCAGAATGCAATACCTCTAACAGATGATTAAAATTAAACTTACCAAGCTGAATGTTTCTGATCCACACAGACTGCTTGGTTTCCTTTAAAATTTTCTCAAAATAAACCCCAGCAAATCCACTAGAAAAGCACGCGATGAGAACTGCAATCAGGCCTACAAACTGCGATCCTGCTGAGTGCTCCTTGGCAGGTGCTGCTTGAGAGTCTGAAGGCCACTGCATGTAAAAGCAGTTACACAAAATTCACTGATGAAATCAAGTCATGAGCATTTACAAAATGCAAATTTGTTTTCTACCAACAGTTACTAAATACAGACAACCACATACTTGTAAAGTTTTGTATTTTGCACCATAAATACTTTTAAAGGACTGCAAAGCTACAATTTCTTTTTTTTCTACGTATTTGTAAGGAGTAAAATTGTGCCTGAACTGGGAGAATACTCATCAATTTAAGCAGCTGCAGGATTTATGATTTATAAGCAAGCACTGTTTTTGAATGCCAGTGTGACTTATCATGGTCATTCTCTGCCACTAACTTGTGCCACCCAACAGTTGGTTACCTTACAAATATAAGCACGGTTAGAAAACTGCTTACGCCAGCTGTCTAAGATGGGATGCACAGTCTTTTTCATGTGCCCCTCTTTGGTGATTGTGCAGACCAGTTAAATCTTGCAATGTGTCTAATGCTAACTGAATGAAATGCAAAAACTTTCTGAGGAGTCTGTTAAATACTGTCAGAGTGTTTTGTTCTCATTTTTCATTATTGAATTTAATCACCATATCTTTTTCCAAATCCTTAAGTTTTAAAATAAAAATTTCTAGGATATACTAAAGTCTGCTAAAAATTCTTACGACTAGTCTCTTATCCCATAATTCTGCCCTCTGAAAACTATGAACTCTGGTACCTGCACTATTTAGAACTGAGGCCAATTTTGCTTTTTGAAATAGTCCAAAGTAAATTTGCCACTCTGAATCCATATGACAAAGTGAACACAGCCTGTACTGGCAGAGAAGATCTGTAAATTCCTAATGCCTGAAGAAATGTGCTAATAAACATCGCTATCATTATTACTTGCAGGTTGCTCCAGAGGCCCTGTCACATTCTACAGTAGAGCACTGGGTTGCAAAAGAGGAGTTATCTTCTGCCTTTGAACCATTTCTGGTGTCCTCCAGACCTGGCCAGCTGTGATTCGTAGCTCCTGACTATACTCTGGTGCTCGTGTGCAGCTGGTAGAATCAGAAAGCTGGATAATCAGTACAGAAACCCGTGTTTCTTGAATAAACACATTACAACCCCACAGACCACCTGCTAATATTTACCTGCACGAATGCCACTCCTGTCATCAATATTACTAGTGACAGCCACTGGTATACACCCAGTTTCTTGCTCAACATGGACACAGAAAACAATGCTGTGGTGAGAATTTTCAGTTGATATGTAACCTAGAAGAACCAGAAACAGTTACTACTACTACTACTATTACTACTACTATGCCATAATTCATGGGGTTTTTTTGAAACTTACAGAGAATTCCAAACATGCAATACCTGGTATGTGGCTGCATCTAGGTTTGACAATGCTACATATAGCAAGTTGTTCTGAAGAGTGTAAATTCCTGAAGGAATAGCAAGTTTAAGAGTTTCCATGGGTTTGTTAAGGATTTCATCATGTAGCACTCTGTTCAGAGTCCGTAAATTGCATTCTACCCAAAGAAACAGTAAAAGAAATAGACATTCACTAAAAGGAAAGGGAGGAGAAAAAAGAGAAACAGCAATGTTCTGTTCTTAAACTGCTGCCCCTTTTCACAGCTATCACTATGCCAAGACGTGAAAATACTATCTATGTTTGTTTGACTTTTACAGGCCTTGTATATGTAGGCTGCGAGGAAATACGGCTGCAAGTGTCTTCCTGCAGCCTAGAATATCAGAATGAAAATAATTATTCAAAATACTGTGAGTTAAACTTATGGAAAATAAAAAATTAGAGATAATATATCAATGAGTACTACCTAAAAAGTGCATATTTAGAATCCTACAGAGTCATCAATATTTATACATAGACAATGACATTTTTAACCTGTTGAAAATCAAATAGAAAACAGATAAATTCAGTTTAAAATCTACAAAATAAGAACAGGAGTAAATGTGAAAACAGTTTTCTTTTTTTAGCTTAAAACTATGATTCTTCCTGTAAAAATGAAATTGCTTCTTCCCTTCTATGTCTGATGTTTATCACAGGTTTCTAAATTATCATTCATGCTTTGGACACACTCAAATGTTTTCATTTTTTCCTACTTCTGCATACAGATTTCTTAAAATGCCTGAGCAAATACAAACTTTGAGATGTTAGCATAAAATTCATTCTCGCACTCCTCAGTATCCACATTCTCTTAAGCAAATATACAGTATGATTATTGTCTTTCCAAGACTAATTCTTACACAAGGAGAAAGGAAATGCTTTGTTGTACGCCTGTACTCACATGGCTGCTTTGCAGTTGCCACTACAATACAGCATATTGATTAGGAAAATTACTTGGTGCAAAATTTGACACATACTGCTGTCTTTGTAGACTAATAGAACACAGGCCAAAATCTTCAGAAGTTCAGCAATAACTACTGCAGTAGAGGACAAGTAACGAGGTCCTTCTTCTTTCAGTGTCCGAGAATAGCGCATGGTCAACACTAAACTTGTGGTCTGAAAAACCAGGATGCCCAAGGAAAGGTACTTTAAATTGGCAGACATTTCTTGACTTTTTCCTTTCTGAAACAGAAAAAAAGAAACAAACCCAAAGGTAATATTGCAGATATTGGGAATCACAGATTTCTTTACGTAGGTGAAGGCTCAGAAGGTATTTTCAAGGCGAAGGTGTTTTCTGCTGTAGTACAGCAGAATGCCCAGTACTCCTGCTGCAATGAGCTGTTCCCAGACTGAAGAGATCTTCCCACTCTTCCACCTCTCCCAAGTCTGTCAGGTTGCAGTCTCTGCCTTGCCAGGTGGCACCGTGCCAGCAAAAGAAGGGTGAGGGTTGGGCTGCTTTAAATGAGAATGAGAGGTATGCCTGGCAATGAAGGGAAAGGAGAGTTGTGGGAAAGCAGAGCTGGAGAGGAAGACATGGGATGGAGGAGCTGCAGGGGAGGCAGCACTAAACCTGTCCTGCTGATTATCCCACTCAGAAAAACATTCATTGAATACAGATGACTAAGTGACTGCAACTGCTTTCTCAGGCTGCACTGACTACCACAAACTTCATGTTAGTAAAGCTGTACCATCCTCATCTCTACCAGGAACTTCCACCAAGTTGATGCAGTTTTCTTTGTAATTTGTCACCAATTTAAAGGATTAACTTATTGCAGGAGACAAATAGAGACAGTAATTTTCATTTTGCAAGCACAATATATGACAAGAAAATTTTAAAAAAGCTTGCTGCTATTTAGAATATCACATATTTTTTGGTATGCTTCATATAAAGAACTTCCACACACAGAAACCAATGCTTTCTATAAAAGATTAACTTCTACTCCCTTCATTGCCCACTTATTCAAAAATACAGCCATTTTTTATAATGCCAAAGTTAAATCAAAAACTAGAAGCTTACAACTATGTTTACATGCAAAAGAAGAACAGAAACAAGCCAAGACAATGCATGTGGTTCTCAGTTTCAGAAGTCTAGACTGAGCACACTTAGTGGGTGCATATGGCAGAGCTGTCTCTGTGTTTTACACCTGTAGGCTCACAGCTTCTGACTCATCAACTATCCAGGCTTTGTCCACTCTGCTCAAGGATGTGTTGGTACCTCTAAATATTTGTAGCTGGAAATGAAGCTGCGTCTTGCTGACCGCATTTCTCTAGCTCAGGATGCATTTCACTGCTCTTTTTGTAGACATTTGGAGAGCTGCACTCTTCAAACATTTCTGATTTGCCCTGATCTTGCCTCTAAGCATTTATAAATTTTCTCCAGTCTCAAGTATTCAAAGTCAAATTATTACCTATATGGCACTGACACTTAAAAGACATTGCAGTAACCTGCAAACAGGTGTGAATTACCAACAGCCACAAAGATATGAAGTACACATTTGTACCCTACACAATAAAACTCCTCTCAAAAACCATGCCATTGTAAAAATATTTGTAAAACCACACTGGCAAATAAGGAAGAAAAAGATGCCAGGATACAGAAACTAAGGAAGAAACATAAAAGGTTCCATTAAGGAATCTTAATAGGAGATCTTTTGTATGAACTACAATCTCATTTAATTTATCAAGAAACAAATACTAAAGATGCAACTGTACTGAGCAATGTGAATCAGACAAATATAAAGTGCGAAGAAGAAAAAAGCTGCAGACAATACTCAAGACTTGCTGTTTTCCACTGGTTCTGGTGGAATAATCCATTACACGAGGATGTTAACTGTGGAATTATGCATCCCCAACAAGAAGACTGAGATGATCTGTTAAGTGAAGAATAAAACTTTGAGGAATACATTTGCTACAGTTGAGAACAAGGAGGAGAAAAAGAACAGCTCCTGCAAAGGGATGAAGAAGGGACATGCATGTTCAGAGACCATGCTTTCTGGAGAAATACCAGCAACACAAAGAAGACAGGGAGAAAAAGGTAAAGGAAAAAAAAACCTACTGAGAGAAGATACAGAACTGAATTTCACTAAAAGGCTTGCCTATGATACTAGAGAAAACTGACATTTATGTGACTCAACTTGAACAATTTCTTTCACCTTTTACACCTACCTCATTTTTTAGTATTCAGACCTGAAAAACTGGAAATAAGGATCAATATATTGTTAAGACAAAACCCATTGAATTTCATGGAAGCACACCTCCAGATAAATAAGTTTTAAAACTTTTTGGTTTTCAGTTTTCAAAATCCTTCTGAGCAAAATACAGATAATGGGAATACACATATCCCTCCTGACTCGGACC
The DNA here is from genome assembly GCA_013398955.1 of Callaeas wilsoni. Lineage (NCBI taxonomy): Eukaryota > Metazoa > Chordata > Aves > Passeriformes > Callaeidae > Callaeas > Callaeas wilsoni. Next base: position 8,297 of record VWPU01014904.1, on the reverse strand, counting down.
CAAATTTCTGCATTCTGTCAGCCTATGAAATGACAAAGGGTTTTACAAATGTTCAAAATCATCAGATATCAATTCCGTAACCTTTAAAACAGATCATAATATTAAAAATAATGTTCACATTAATTTTTTGCTAAAATACAACCATCTATTTATGAAGCACCTTAAAATGTAATTTTAAAATTAAATCACTAGTATGCTGCTAGTGCAAGTACCAAAGCAATCAGCATGAAAATAAAACAAGCACAACACTTTGATAAGCCCATCAGCAAAGTCATAAAGAATATATACCACATCATCATCTTGAGCTTCTGTCTTGTCTTCCTCAGGAGTCATGATAAAAAAGTGAATTTCCCCAGAAAATGTATCTTAAAAAGGGCACTAACGCACTTCAAAGTTTCAGAAGTTCACACCAAATGGAATGTAAGTGTCCAGTATGATAGCTGAAATAAGGGTATTTGTTAAAAGTTGTCCTGTCAGCGGTCAACAAGACAGGCTAGTAGACAGCAAATGTGTGAAGTTTCGCGCTGTACTTACAAGCTGGATTGCAGAGCAGGAACTAAAGTCCTGAAATATGTAAATGCCAATAACATAACCGCTCTCTCCTAAGCACACAGAACATCTTATCAGCTCTCCTGGCCCCTTCTCTTTTCTTTTAAAGGAGCTGCTTGTCAGCTCACGGACCTCTGTGCAAACTGGGAACAATCCAGGACAGGAGCAAATATTGAACTTTGAACAATTGAGCTGTCTTCAACTGCTGTTTCACAGCAGCTTTAGATTTACAGGTGACTACTGGAGGTGTAAGCGCTCACTTGCAGCCATGAGCTCCTGCCACCCTCACACAACAGCCTGTGCAGTCACAGAACAAACGAACTGTTGATTTCGGTAACAGCCCACACCTGGATTGTCTTAAACCAACGGTGATATTGAAGCTCCCAATGCGTTTCCTGTACACAGTTACAGCTTAGATTCCTTACTGGGCTTTGGATGCACTACTTGTTACAATGCAGGATGCATCTGTTTGCAAATTCAGATTTAGTGTTGCCAATTCAAAGACTCTGTCTCTTGAACTGTCTCTTACAGTGGGGTGTGCTAAAGAGCTGCAGTTCCCTGACTAACACACTAAATAACCCATCTCAGAGACTGGGCTCATGACTCTTCTCTTCTGTTAGCCTATGCTAAAATAAATGTCAGCGTCCTCTGTGTCACTCCTTCAGTGTGCCATGGACACGCCCTGCAGGCACAGGGCAGGCAGCCCGGTACAGCAGCCAGCACGCAGGAAGCCAAGACGGGATTTACAGCCACGCAACACCTGAGTTCAGTACACACAGGTGGATAAAATACTGGTGGATTCGATGTGAAGAGCTGTTCTCCTTGAAAGTAAAAAGGAGAAGGACCCTGGAAAGGTTTTCAGAACGCAAACCAATGCAAAGCAATCTATACAGGAAGTAATACTTTCAGCTCAAAGTACCATACTGTGCAAAGTCTGAAGAATAACTCTTCAAAGGAAGCAGACTTTTTAAAGTGGAAAATCACATCTTTCCATCTCATAATATTAATTCAAAAAAGAATATATTTCTGACTTGCAGATTCTCATCTCCCTTTGTAATACCTCCAACTCAGGCTAAAATCTAATATTTTACATTTTATTTTTATTTCCTCCCTACACTTTCTCTCCTAAAACACTGGTAAATTCTAACAGTTGCAGATTAAATTAGGCCATAATCAATTTGACTTAATGAACAGAACACCAAAACTCATTGATATTAATCAGAGTTTACTACAAAGCAATAAGATTACAGGACTTTACTTAACCTTAAAATTTTGTTTTTTAAAGATATGATAGTATAAACGTCTGAGTTTTTCAGCTGCTAGGTATCTACCACTGCAAAATCCTATTCAAAATTAAAGATTAATTTATGAACTGATTCTATTCTTGACTACGTAGAAGGACTCAAAATCAGAATTACAGGGAGTATCAGAGAAAACTTATATGAAAAACCTCAAGCACCCAATATTATCTGAAGAAGTAGATGACAGACCAAAAAAAAACTTAACAATAAATTCCAGCAAGTCTCATAACAAAAAAGTAGGTTAAATTCACCAAAAACTTTGACAAAAATAACCTCTACTGGCAACTATTTCTTTACTCCTCCATACTCTGTCAGAAGTAAAGTTTAATTCAAAAAAAGAAAAATAAACTAACTACTATCATGCTCCAAATCTTCACAGTGATAGCATTACATGAGTTAAATTCCTTCCAGCCTAGCTGTGAAATGTTTTCACTGCTGACAGTCTTTTAGAGTAAGAAAGCCAACTTATGGGAGTTATTTTTCTTGGTTCTTATTCCATTTTACGACTAATCAGTTTAACACTGCCTAACCAAATAAAAGGCATTTGTGTATCAGTAAAAATGCAAAGCCAAACACAGAAGCAGACAACCAGCCTCTCAAAACTGTCAAAGGCAAAGTTTAAATTTTCTGTGCCACTACACCAAATTCTCCACAGGGGATCTGCTGGAAAATAAACACAAATTGAGTCTGCCTTGTGGAAGGAAAACCAGAGTGGAAAGCAAAGTACACTGTGTCGTTCCAGTGGGACAGGTATGGACACACTTCCTGGGCATTTGCTTTGAAATCGGGATAAAGATTAAAGAAATAGGATGGTGTTCTCAAATTTCTCCAGTGAAATATGAACCTAGTGCTGACGCTACACCTACACAAATATAGTAAGCTGTCAACAAAGGAAAAGCACAATTGGAAGGTGAAGTAACGGCTAACTCACAGAACCTGAAGAACCTATTTTTATAAGACTTCTTTCTATGTTTTTCTTACTTTCTACATGCATTGCCCTCTTCCCTGTGCTGGTTAACACTCAAGCAACATGCCATCTTCTGCAACACAACTACATTCCTCAGAGGAAAGTTCTACTCCATAAATATTCTTTTTTTTTTTTTGAGTGAATATAGCTTTGTATTTACCAGAAGTAGTATCCAATACAACAAATACTTTAAGTATAGAAATTAATGGAAGGAAGGAACCTCGTGAAGTTCAACAAGGCCAAGCACAAGGGCTTGAATGCGGGCTCGGCTAATTGAGGAACAGGGCGCCCAGAGAACTGGAGAAACTCCATCACTCTAAGTGTCCAAGGCCAGGCTGGATGGGCTTTGAGCAACTTGGTCTAGTGGAAGCTGCCCCTTGACCATGGCAGGGAGCTGGAAACAGATGATCTTTAAGGTCCCTTCCAACCCAAACCATTCTATGATTTTATGACAAATATCCCACATGGCACAGAGGGTGCACAGAGCTCTCCATATCTAGTTAAGTGCTGCTGAACTGCGTTCTGAAGTAGATTTTACATACACACAAATAATTTATTTGGACTACTATAATTTGAACTATACATTTCTTTCTCCCCTCCCCACCAAAAGATGAAATCTGTCATGTCACTATAATTACAGTAATGCACATCCTAAATATTTCTAATCATCTTAAACCTTGTATTTCTCACTTTAAAATGTCACTACTATGTTCTCGATTTTCCTCATACTGTGAACAGGTTTCTTCTTTGTTCGCTCCCAGAAGCAATCTATAATTGTCAGCTGTTCCTCCCCAAATACCTGGCACTTCTCAACTAAATCACTGCAAATCACTTCATCATTTTAAAACTTACCTTGTTCTTTCTTTTGTTTTCCAGTTTGTTACTCATTTTTCCTGCTGGAGACATTATAAAGTGCACTAAGTATACTATGAAAAAAACCAAAATTGTGCTTCTCTTGGAGCTTGTACACTTCTTCAGAAGTGTGGTTAAAAGCAAATCCTCTAGCAAGATTTCTTCCTTACTCTTCGAGCAGAAACTGATGAACAAAGATTTATTTCACATGAAGGCTTCTTTAGGCAGTATTTCCGATTTCTCCACTTACATAAAAAAAATCTTAACTGGTGAAAATAATGAAAAACATAACTGCATTCGAACAGTATTTTAAAGACAAGGATATCAAGTAGAACACACCAGATCACTGGTGGACCTTGTTCCTGCAACGTCAACTTGCTCCCTGGCACGAGCGTATCTCATGGGCTGGTTTTAGCTGGGGTAGAGTTCATGTTCTTCACAGCAGCTGGTAGGGAGCTGTGTTTGGGATTTGTGCTGAAAAGTGTTGATTGCACAGGGACATTTTCACTTTTGCTGAGCAGGGCTTACACTTTTCTGCCTCCCACCCCATCAGTGAGGAGGCTGGGAGGAGCACGGCCAGGGAAAGCTGATCTCAAGAGACTACAGGCATATCCCAGACCATATGGAGTCATGCTCAGTACATAAAGCTGGGAGAAGAAGGAAGGAGGGGAGGTTCAGAGTGACGGTGTTTGTCTTCCCATGTCACTGTTCCACGTGATGGAGCCCTGCTTTCCTGGAGATGGCTGAACACCTGCCTGCCCATGGAATGTGGTAAAAGAATTCTTTGGTTTGCTTTGCTTGCACGTGCAGCTTTTGCTTTACCTACTGAACTGTCTGTGTCTCAACCCACAAGTTTTCTCACTTTTACTCTTCTGATTGTCTCCCCCATCCCACTCCCAGGGGGAGTGAGCAAGTGTCTGTGTGGTGCTTAGTTGCCAGCTGGGGTTAAACCACAACTCTTGGTCATTTTAAGATCATGCAGATGGTTTTTAACACTGGCAAATGCACCTAGGTACAGAGCAGTTACACATTAAATGGTAACTGTTAAAGATCAACCAAAGATTTCTTCTCAACTTTGCTCCAAAACTTTGGCTTCTGCCAAAGATAGTGGAGGCTGTATCAGTGATTCACCAGCCATATATATCACTCAACTGGGAAGTTCCATCACTGCCAAGTCTAACAGAGGGAATGTAATTACATATTAACTATTAACTAAAGTCTAATTTCAGAGAATGCTATAAACTGCTTGGGACTCAAGTAAGGTTTTTGACAGAAAACTGAGCAGAAAGGGAACTTTGGTGAGGTTTTTTATGAGCTCACAAAGGTTTTCTCTTTCTTTCTTTTTTTCTCTCTTTCTTTCTCTCTCTTTCTCTCTCTCTCTTTCTCTCTCTCTCTTTCTCTCTCTCTCTTTCTCTCTCTCTCTTTCTCTCTCTCTCTTTCTCTCTCTCTCTTTCTCTCTCTCTCTTTCTCTCTCTCTCTTTCTCTCTCTCTCTTTCTCTCTCTCTCTTTCTCTCTCTCTCTTTCTCTCTCTCTCTTTCTCTCTCTCTCTTTCTCTCTCTCTCTTTCTCTCTCTCTCTTTCTCTCTCTCTCTTTCTCTCTCTCTCTTTCTCTCTCTCTCTTTCTCTCTCTCTCTTTCTCTCTCTCTCTTTCTCTCTCTCTCTTTCTCTCTCTCTCTTTCTCTCTCTCTTNTTTCTTTCTCTTTTTCTTTCTCTTTCTCTCTCTCTTTCTTTCTCTTTCTCTCTCTTTCTCTCTCTTTCTCTTTCTTTCTCTTTCTCTCTCTTTCTTTCTCTTTCTCTCTTTCTCTGTCTCTTTCTTTCTTTCTCTTTCTCTCTTTCTTTTTCTCTCTTTCTCTTTCTTTCTTTCATGAGAAAAAAGATTAGCATTCTAATCTATGTATCAGGCAGGAAGAGTAAAGCATTATGAATCTTAAAATGTGAAATTTGTGGCTAAGCGCTCTTTAAGCTCATCAGCTTTATCCTTTACACCAAACCTAAGAATCTAGAGATCATATTTTTTTGACTGATGAAAATGTGGTTCGATGAATATTATACAAATCACATATTGAGTATAAATATTCAGCATTCAGGAAATTCAGGCCCTCATTGAGCTAAATGTTAACACCAGCATTTCTTGTAAGATGAAGACTTCAACTCTGCCCAGCAGTGCAGTAGTTTTATATTGACATAACAGCCATTAAGCCAAACTCTGCCTGCCAGCACTGAAATTTGATACAAGCTGCCTGAGCTGCCTCTCGTTTTCACACAGTACATACACTGTGCTCATTGTATAGGTCACAGTATAGATAGATCCCAGCAGCCGCATTCAGAGTCCGGGAGCAAGGAGACACTCAGTTCTCAGTTTTAGTTCAAATGCCCACCCCTCCTCAAGCACACAGGAGTGCAATGCCGTGAACCAGAGGGCTGCTGGAATGCAGCTCCTGCAGATGTATCAAGCCAATGAAGGAGCTTGATTTAAGGTGCTGAAACACTGAACATGGAATCCAGCTGGGGTTCAGCTACAGCTTACACTTAATGCCATTTATGAATTACAAATCAAGTCTGGCTGCTCAAGGCAACATAGTGTGTGAAACACCTCAGTCAAGGTGACCTGCTTGGAGCAGGGTAACACAAACTAGATCCTACAGGGAAAATCAATCTGTAGGCACTGCAGTGTGCTAGTAATTACAAATAAAATTAGACAGTTGAATAGCAGTGAAGGGGTATAAATGTAAGGCAAGGTTCAGAAACCCAGTGGCAAAATCCTGAACTCCTAACCATCTGATATTATCATTCCAGATCCCAAGAAGTACAGATGTTAAGACTCTCTCCTCCCCTCTAGAGATGTCCTCAACTGATGTGATCCAGCTGTGCAGCCTCCTGAGTTCCAACAAGGGCATGGAGACTGCACAAGCAGCATGAATAGTGTAGGAACTGAAGTAACCAGTGAGGAATAAGCCCAAGCAGCAAGCAATTCAAGAACAAGATGGGAGGAATAACCGTGTCTAGCAAGCCTGTCCCAAAGATAATATGAGTTGTCCTTCCTTAACGCTGCCAAATCCAGAACTCTTTTAAGGGGACATGTGACTTGAATTCCACAGGTACTTGGCTCAGATGATCCCTGCCTTTTTGTTGTTATTGCAAACAATGGTGTCACCAGAATAAAGAATTAGGCTGTGTAGGCAGCCTGTAGGATTGTTAAAGACAGAGTTACTCCTAACAATACATTGCTCTAAAGAAAGCAAATTTATACTTACTAGAACCAGTCTTTCCCCAAACCAGTATTTTCGCTACACATACTTCTACCAACCAGAACACCATGCATCTGAAACCAACGGATCCTTATCTCCCAGAACTGTGGTTTTCAGTCACAAGCTCTTCCCACAACGCCTAACAATGTACAAGGGGATCATGAACTACAGTTTCCAAAGGGAGAGGTTATTGTAAATCCCTTTCTCCACAACTGTCACCTCGCTCAAACTCCTCCTGCAGCCCGTAGCTCAACTCAGTGAGCACACCGATAAGTCAAGTACAGTGCCTATGGAGAGAGGCAACCCCACAGATTTCAGGAAAAGCAGTCCATCACCTAATGTTAATTCTAAGACCCACTTTGTCATTCTGCACGTATGTTCTTTGCAAAGCAAAGGTTGTCTTAGATCCCAATCTTCCTGTGTAGAGACCACCATGAAAAAGAAAACTTCCCACTCTGGTGCTCACTCAGTTTTAGAAAGGTTTGCTGCATACGCTCTTTATGTCCCAAATAACACATCCCTCTTTTGCTCAAAGCTGTGTCAGTCTTCTCCACCCAATCATGCCTTTAAAATATTTTATCTAGAATCCAAGGCTTCCTCACTCTGGTTTAAAACATAGTTTATAAGATTTAATAAAATGAAACAGCTTGGGGTACCGTCTGGTATTTATCTTTTACCTTTCAGTTTATTCCATAATATGCATTAATACATTCGTTATCTCTCTGTCCTCTGAGTTTCTGCTTAATCCATAAGTGCTGTACTGCTAGAGCATTTCTTCATTTCAAAAACTTGGTATAAAATCGTGATACCAGGCAAATACTTGTAAAATGTGCGTTTCTGTGAACTTTACGTGCAGCACCACATCACGCATAGTGAGCATCTTCTCAGCAGAGCACCAGCAAGGGAGTCACAACCTCAGCAGCACTGACACAGCCCTGGCCAGATCCGCGCCCCTTCCCAACTTCACACACAGCCGTTTCCCCACAGCAACTTCAACTTCACCCTCTCCTCCCTCTTGCCCAAACCGCTCCATTTCCAGACATTTCTCCCGGTGTCTGTTCAATCCCACCCTTTCCCTGCCCAGCCTGCTCCCACAGACCTGTTTCCCGCCCCATCCACTAATCCCAAGCGTCTCCCGCCCCGGCCTCCCCAGGCTCGCCCCTCACGCAGAGCCCCGCACCGCTCCCCGCGGAGCGGCCCCGGCCGGGCTCCGCTCCCACCTGCGCGCCCGCCCGGCGGCCCCGCTCGCCCCTCACCGCCGGCCCAGCTCGGCTCGCTCCGGCTCCCGGTGCTTCCGGGAGCCGCGGTCCCGTCCCGCAAAGGCTCCGGCTGCAGCCGAGCCCCGCCCGCTCCGTTCCCAGGGCTGCGGCTGCAGCGAGCG
>VWPU01014903.1:0-198264 GCA_013398955.1 Callaeas wilsoni | reverse complement strand
GCGGCGGGAGGCGGCGGCAGCGGGGACACCGTCGGCTTCGTCCCGGCGGAGGCGGCGGGGGCCGGCGGGCTACTGCTGGGGCCCTGCGCGGATCAGGACGGGCTGCCGCCCGCGGAGCTGCTGCTCTGCCAGCTGCCCGAGCCGGGCGGCGGCGGGCACGGGCTGGCCGAGGCCCGGGGCTGGCGCTGCTCCTGCTGCCTGCTGGGCACCTGCTGGTGCAAGAGCTGCCTCAGCCTGTGCGTCCTGGCCGCCGTCTGCTTCGCCTCGCTGGCCCTGGTGCGCCAGTACCTACGGGACCTGCTGCTCTGGGCCGAGAGCCTGGACAGCCTGGCCGGCGTGCTGCTCTTCACCGTGGGCTTCATCGTCGTGTCCTTCCCATGCGGCTGGGGCTACATCCTGCTCAACGTGGCCGCAGGCTACCTCTACGGCTTCGTGCTGGGCATGGGGCTGATGGTGTTCGGCGTCCTCGTCGGCACCTTTGTCTCCCACGTGGCCTGCAAGCGGCTGCTGGCCCGCTGGGCACGGACCAGGATCCAGGGCAGCGGGACGCTCAGTGCCATCGTCCGTGTCGTGGAGGGCGGCAGCGGTCTCAAGGTGGTGGTTCTGTCGCGGCTGACGCTGATCCCCTTCGGGCTGCAGAATGCTGTCTTCGCGGTGAGTCCCTGCCTGGGCTGTGCGGCCAAGGAAGACAAGGGCTGGAAGGATGTCTTTGGGCGTAGTGGCTGCTGTTATTGGTGGAGGTTGCCTCCTTTCCTGGGAACAAGCCATGGTTTCTCTCTTTTAGCAACAGTAAAAACAACCCTTTCTGCCTGCTCTTCTGTGCATGTAGAGGGACAGCAGGCAGATTTTTGAGATGCCTTGGTCACTAGTATTGTGTTAGAGTTGCTCTCTTGCCTTCCAAGACTATATTCGGGTGTTAGAATCACCAAGGTGCTGCATAGCAAAATCTGTGGAGAACTCAACAGTTATGAAGTGTCTGTGCTTTTTAAATGATCCACATTAAAACCTGGCAAGAGCTGAGGAAAACTCTTGCCAGATCTTCCTAAACTACTTAATATAAGTAATCATATTGGAAAGAAAGAAGTGGACAGATTAAAATTCTTTCTCAGTGTGGTTGGTGTTTGTAGCATACGTCTGGCAAATCCATACAGGGATGGATGAAGTCCATGCACACAAGAGAGGTTGCAGGTTTTGGGCAGAGCAGGATGTAGCCTCAGACCTGAAAAGGGACTGTACACTAGAATATTGAAAGTTAGTTTAAACCTGAGTCTGGAAAAGGGTTTGTCTTGCTTTTCTTTCTAATTTCAGGTGAAGATTGGTACATTCATTTGGTCTCTTTGATCATCTTAAAGGAAAAAGTAAAGAAGAACATGGAGGGTGTTTTTTTTAGTATTGTCATGCTGCTGATGACAATTTCAGACCCTCATTGCTTCCCGAGTGCTTTGTCCGAAGGATCTGATTTTGTCTGTGTTATGCCTTAGTTGTATCTACTAACTTGGTGAAATCAAAACAAAGCAAACTGGATTGTGAAATGCTTTAAATGTTATCAGTAACTTGTGTGTTCTTTGACATAAGTGACTGTCTAAACAAGTGTTTTGGTCTGCCACTTTCTTATAGCCCACCTTCCTTTCCCTGTCTGCAGTCCTGATCCTGTACCCTTCTGAAGCACTTGCTTAATATTGCACTTAACAGAATCTTCTGGCTGCAATTAATAGGTCACTGAATACCAAATCTGTTTTTTAAGTAAAATTTAATCCATGCAATTTTGGGATGTAACATCCACACCAAATATTTTAAATTGCTGTATATAAAACTGTGTCTACTGGAGCGTTCCTCTCCAGAGCTGTAATCTCTGTCCATAAGAGCTGTAGCAACTTGTAATTTCTTTTTAAGCAGATCCTTTAAGCATGTCCTTGTTACGAACGAGAAACTGAACAGCTGAACCTCTGCTGTTTTATTTGTTAACCTGTATTACTGCAGGACTGGAGAGGCTTAGACCTGTCCAGCTGGAAGGAGTGTCCCTCCTGGAGCCCAAGGTCTGGTGTAGCAGATGATGCTTCTGCTGTGCTGTGACGCTGCTGAAGTGGGGAGAGCTGTTTGCTCTGGTTGTTCACAGCTTCGGGGTGTCACTTGAAGTAGTCAGCAGATGATATAGAGTAGTATTGGATCTGAAGAACAGACCAGAGAATTACCAAGTTAAAATTATTTCCTTCCTGGCATAACCCTTCTGTTGGAAACACTATTCAACAGAATATTCGGGCCAGTTCAATATTAAAATGATGCTGTAAATCATTGTGGTTTGTATTCTCCATATTCTGCAGGCTAAATAATTTTCTTTCCAAGTGGATGCTTTCAGCGTTAAAATAATAGATAGGAAATGAGATGAAACCAGATGCTTGAGTTATGCCAAGTAACTTGGATGTTTTTTGCTAATTTTAGTTTGGCTATGTTTATTACTCCTGATTTACTACTTTGTAGCATAGTCAAAGCACAGTGTATACTCAATTTTTCACTGAGAACATTTAATATGAGCTACTAGATCACTGAAAAGTGTTGCATACAAATCTGGGAATCCAAGACAGTTTCTCATTTTGAGTCAGGTTTAAGTTACATAAAAAATACAGTTTTCTGCCTACACAGACCAAGCTGTCATTTTCTTGAAATCTCACTTATTTGAAAATTTAACACTCTTTTTAAGTTTAAAATGCATTTCCCCATGCTACCAAATTCAGCAATGAATTTTAAAAGGATTAATTTTTAAACAACAGAGAACTTAAGTAAAAGTATATATCTTTAATTTTTCAGTGGTCTGGTCTATGCATGTTTCCTATGTGTATCTTTTTAAGTAAACTGGAGATACTGAGAATACTTCAATGAGAGAGAAGGAAGGAAGTGACAGATGAGGTTCAGGGAAAGGCATAACCTTGATGTGAGCAGGGTCATCTGCAGGGCTGGGATTAAATGATTTCTACAAGCACTTGTTCGGTGGCATGTAACATCTGCTGAGGCTTTTCAGGAGGTCGACTTGTACGGGGTGTAGAGAAAGATGGAAGAGCTTCTTAGGATTTGATTAGTGAGAGAATCATATTAATTGAAACAGCACAAGAAGAAAATTTACACAAATTCCTTAGCGTCTCACCAGCAAGACATGAAGATCTTGCTTCTTAAAAGGTTGTTCTGCTGATAGTAGAGTGGTGAGGTAATGCATTTGCTTGCCTTTCTGGAATACAGCACTTGATAACTGAAAGCATGTTTGTATTTCTTTTTTGCGTGAGTTTTGCTTAATTGTCACTCCTGATGCCAGGGTGGCCTGGGCTGCTGGGGTAGGTTGATAGCTCTTATTGATGTGTTTGCCCACGCACAGCTCTGTCACCTTGGCAGCTCTTGAGTGTTTTGAAGGCAGGTCTGTAAGGAGGCCTGGTATGCAGGTTTTCATCTCCTTCCCACGAGTGTGTTCTTGGAGTGAGATTTGTGCAAATTGGTTATTTGTAGTGCCAGATGTAGGTTAGTTGGAATTTCATATTTTTTCCCCCCCTTTTTAAGGGGAATATTATGTGAAAGAAATAATCTGATTAAAAAATCTGAGTGTTCAAGTGTCCATCTCTGAGTTCAGAAATGCATACAAATGAAGTCAGAGTTGATGGCAGTACAGAGATACCTGCTTTGCAAGAACATGCACACTGCTTTCTCTGCTTGTTGGAGAGTTGACCGCTGGTTTGGCTTTTTGTATTTACTGGGGGTTTTTTTGAGGGGGTAGTGTTGGGGTTTTTTTTTGGGGGGGGGGGGGGGAGGAGGTTTTTGTGTGGGGGGTTTTGTTTTGAGAAAAAAGGACCACCAGCATTATCCTTTGCTCTTGGTCACTAAACCTACTTGACCTGAAACACAGGGGTTTGTAAATTGAGGGAAGAGAAGTTGTGCTGCAATCCCCAAAGGCATCGGAGCCCCCAGCAAAGTCCTGACAGAAGCATTTATTCTTTGAGAGTGCTGAACCAAAGGTGTCAGCCGCAAAGAATACACAAAAGTTCTACGGAACAAAGCCTGGCCATGGCTTAGTGGGGGAGTTTCTGGCTATTGTTATCAGTGCAATTAGGTAGTTCTTAATTGTATTTGAATACAATTTAAATGCATTTCTGTTGTGGCCCATAACACAATTGCATCCATGCTTGGTTTGGGATTTCAGGGTTAATTTTTGCTGGCTTGAGCTTTCACCAGAAACAGAGCCCTGATAGGCTCTGTTAGGCAGCCTGGCCATGCAGATGCCAGTCTGGCAGGTTCATAGAACAGGTAAAATTCCTAGAAAGAGAAGTATGGAAAGCTGCAAGTTTGTTTCATTGACCATTTCTCAAGTTTCTTAGGCAGGGATGCTATCCACTTCCTGTGCATTCTGGGGAAAGAGATACAACTGTAGCTCTAAATCTACAGATTAGTTAAAAGGTCATCTCAAAAATCTCTTCACCCTCTCCTTAGCTTTGATTGCAGTGGGAAGCACAAGCCACAATTCAATGTATCCACTGGCAGTCTCCCCTTCCTTTGGAAACAATCTCTTTCATGACTCAGGAGGTCCAGTTGTTTCAGGACACATCCAGGTGCGCAGACATCTTGCTCTGCAACTGAAGTGCTTAATACATCTACAGAAATGAGAGAGGTGCCAGGAGTGTTAAAGCAATCTTTGGGAAGTTTCCCAGCTCCATTAGATGTAATGATAGTGTCCTACTTAGCAAATCTTGCCTCTGCATTAGTATTTCAGAAACTTTTAATAGCAGCTCCTTCATTCCCTTGGCAATATGGGAAGTTTGGACTGTGTATTCTTATTACATGGCCCAGATTACAACAATGTTTAAAAAAGTCTTTTGAAAGTACTGGTCAAATGTGAAGTTCTGACATAATTATGTAATCCTTTTTCGTTATAAATCTAAATTAATCTTGTACAGAGAAGGAAATACAGTATTTGTGGTGCTGGTATATATTTCAGTCTGTGGGAAGTATAATATGCAGTGTGAAGTTTGGAAATGGCTTATTGGATCTTGTTCCAGTGAATTATTCTTAATCTTTATGCTTCATTGCATTCTGCTCCTCCATTGCCCTTCCTCCCAAAAACTTTCCACTGATGGTGCTTAGAGCTCTGAGAATTCAGCACTGTGACTTTCACAGTAACTAAAATTTATTTTAAGAATAGCATGATGAAATGAGTAATATTGCTGCTGTTCTTTGGTCTTCAACATTGTACAAAACTGGCAAGGTCAATAATTTCCATGTAGGCTCTCAGCGTTAGGGCTGTTCTTAATTAGATCTCTGTTATTATCAAGCGAATTGTCTGGAAAATTTGTTTGACTGCTTGTTTTCAAAATCATAGTTTTCATACTCATTTTTAACCCAGTTTCTTCTTGTTTTCTTTTTTCTTGCGTAAGTATCTTTTGACCTCGTGACACTTGCCTTTAATATTTCCCAATGGCTGCTGATACTAATTTAGCTGGTACTGTGTACTTTGTTCCCATGTAAGCTCGTATGTCCACCTACTGATGCAGAACAGAAATTTCACAGCAAAGAGAGGAAAATACTGAGGTATTATTAGTGCTTTCTCCAGAGAAATTAATAAAACGTATAGCTGTGTGTACTGTTTTGTTCACTAATTGAAGTGGGATGCAAAATATCTTTGGTAGACAATCTTAATGATACTCTTATATATCAGTATAGATATAGATGGATATTGCTCATAGGGATCACTGAAAGACATGTGTATCTTAATAAGCTCATAACTTGCCCAGCGCAGACAAATTGTATCTGCCATTCTGTTTACCTGGATCATATTTAATACAGTGACATTTTGAACAATTACCTCTTGTGTTATTTGCCATACGCATATAATGCAAAACAAATAGATTTTTGCGTTAGACCTTCACATTCGATAAAGTAATTTCTTCTCACACCTAAATTCTCATAAATCCAAGGGCTCCATCTACCAGGTAAAAATAAATATCTTCAGTGAACAGTGTAATTGCATCCCTGGTTAATGACTTTTGCACAGAGATGTTGCATAATATAAGGTGAAAAGAAGTCAAACCTAGTAACTTTACAAAGGCCAGATGAAAACTAGACACATACTGTTTTGTTCTATTATGTTCCCCCTGTGCGTGAATCAAAGTTTCAGTGAAGGAATGTAGGATATTCTTCCCTGATTTTGCAGGGGTGGTTGTGGGAAGTGGTAGTGTGGTTGTTTGTACACATAGATTGTGTTGGAGCTGCGTTTGATTTCTTACTCTGTCTTTTTACTCAGATTACAGATTTGTCACTACCCAACTACCTGATGGCTTCTTCACTTGGGCTGCTTCCTACTCAGCTCCTGAACTCATACTTGGGCACTACCTTGCGTACCATGGAGGATGTGATTGCAGAACAAAGTGTTAGTGGCTATTTTGTATTCGGTTTACAGGTCAGTTAAACTAATTGCTTTGATAGACCTTGGTAACAGTACTGTCTGTCTCTCTGGGATTTCGGTTCGCTGCTAGGTACCCAGAAAAATGGGTTCGCAGTGTACTGATTTCTTTAGATTTTGTTTTATGCTGTTTGAAAAGTGTAATTCTTTCACACCTCCCCATAACACAAAGCAGGACTTACTCAGTGTTCTCTTTTTCTGACATAGTTTTTGGTCAGTTTTTTTCTCTTGCCTTCTAGGGTAATCTCCTGCTGAATTTTAGACTTGTCAAACCACCCCTACACAAAAGCTTATGTGTATGTAGACCCAGCACCTGTGCAGTGTTCACCGTTAGCACTCAGCATCGTCATTTTGCATAGGTATTCAGGATTAAAAATGCTGTAGAGTACCATTTTCCTAATGCCTAAAATCAGAGTATCCTAATTTTACAAGTGCGTAAATTAATGAGAAGTATATCAAGTACCTTTACATGACCTTAGCTCTTGAAACAATTTATCGGTAAATCTTGGGTGTAAGCTTTAAGTGTGAGACCATTATGAGCATAGAGGTTGTGGGTATTTCAGAATCATATTATATTAAAACCTTCTCTGACAGTGATGGTACTTCAAGCTGTGTTTGAATTACCATGGTTTGCAGACTTCCAGTAGGTACTGCAGTAATTTCTGTTCCTCAGTTTTTACAGTCATAAAGCTGATGTTTAACAATGCTAACATAGAAAACTAAGTCTAGGACCATTTTAAACATACCTTCCCCCCTTGCCCCTAAATTTGTGGGCTCTTAAATAGAAAAGATAATTTATAGCTTTCATGAAACATGGTTATGAGTATTAAAAATGCCTTTTTAAGTGTGGGGTAGATCGTCTTGATAGGTCAGAGAGAAAATAAATGGTTTCTTGATTAGCTATTATTTTACTCATGAAATGTTATTTCCAGGGTAGTAGTTTTTAGTACTTTTCCTTCCCCCAACCCCGGCTTTTTTTTTTAATTGACATTGACTCTCCTTTGCAGATTATATAGGTTGTAACATAAGTGTTGCTCAGGTAAGTGGTAGCTGGACAGCCTGAATGTTTTAAAAGGAGTACTAACCTACTTGAGACCAGTCCTTGGGATGTGACTGAATGACTGAAGAGGAGACCTTTAGTGGAGGAATTATTTTCACTCTCCCACTGTCTCTCAGATATCTGCCCACTGCTTTGCCTGGCTGAGCTTTGATGGGACTTTGATTTAGTAAATAGCTCTGAATATCCTTCACATTTCATGGTTGTCTATGTATATATGTATTTTTAAAATTATTTAACTAGGGACCTAGGTTACTGGTAGTGGTATTTGTAACCCAAATATAATTTAAATAGTTGAGTAAGCTTCTAGAATAGAAATTTTCCTGTCTGTTCAAAAAGTAGTGTCTGTAGTATCATTGTGACTCTTATATTGGCCAGCTTTTGAAATGTGTAACATAAATTGGTGAGGAATGTCATTTTCACCACAAGGGTAGTCAAGCACTGGAGCAGAGTGCCCAGAGAAGTGGTGAAATCTCCAGCCTTTTACAGTTTTCAAGACCTGACTGGACAAAAGTTCTGAGCAACCTGTTCTGATCTTAGAGCCAGCCTTGCGCTGAGCAGCGGGTTGGGCTAGAGACTGCCAGGGTGCCTTCCAGCTGCAATTGTCCTGTGCTCATGCTTGTCAGTTGTCTTACTCAGTGATATTCCAGCAGCATCTGCCATGCCAACAGGTGTTTGAAGCAATAGTCCTCAATGTTAAAGAAAACAGAGCCCTACCAGTTATTAACGAAGTTCAGGTTTTGGAGTTAGAGCTCTAGGTTCTGTTGTAACTAATGTAACTTCTTTGGCTTTTTGAAAGGAAGCTGTAGATCCCAGCTAGGTAACATTCTTAAAAGAAGGCAGAGGAACTTGCTTCTTTCAGAGGGAATCTCACTATGAGACACCTTGATTTTTATTTGAAGATTTTATGGTGGTTTTTTTTCCTTAGGAAAATCTCAGGTAAAAACTTGACTGGTGTTTTATTAAAGAGAGAAAGTGAAAGGATTGCTTTATAACAAGTATATGGATTTCAATAGAAAGAAAGAAACTTATCTTTTCAATTTGTGTAAATACTTTAAGTTCTGTATCATGTCTATGTTCTGATATGCTGGTTGCATTGTTAACGTATGTAGGTTTAGAGCTACTTAGGGGCTAAGGTCATCTCCTTTCCAGTGTCTTGCCTGTGAAGCTTTGAGTCAACAGATGCCTTCACGAATCTTTGCATTGACAACTTTTTGTTTCATTCAGATCAGTTGCTTTGTATTCATTCCCACAGCCTATGCAGCCTACAACACTCTTGTTTTATTTGCAGATTGTCATAAGCATAGGACTCTCGTTTTATGTCGTTCACCGGGCTCAAGTGGAACTCAATGCAGCTATTGTAGCGTGTGAAATGGAAATGAAGACATCACTTGTTAAAGACACTCAGCCAAGCATCAATGGCTCAACCACATACTGCAACAAGAGGACAGTAGCATTTTCTGGAGGGGGTGTCAATATTGTGTGATTTCAAGTATTAATAACTAAGTAAGGTTTTGTGAACCTGAGCTATTGCCTAGAAGTATCTATGGACAATTGAACTAGATTTTAAAAAAATTACAAGTGATTACAGGTTGTACTGTGGCACAAACCAACCGACCAGCTCTTTAATTGCACATGGGGTGACTTCTAGCAAGACAAGGAAAATGGCAAAGTAACTTAAGATGTAAATGCAAATTTGGCTGCACCTTTGGTCATTTATTATGCCTGTCATGGCCTGTAGTCTGCACTTTAGTTTTTTTTCCTTTGCTCCTATAAACTGAGAAATGCTTCTATAAATGAAAAAAAGTAGCACAGAGGTAAATATTTTTCTGCTTAGCATTATTTATAAGGCTAAATAATTATATACAGTAGAATTTTATTACTGATAAAGTTGAATGAGAAAGTATGCAATTCAATGTATGTTATTCTTGAATGTGCATTTGCTTTGGAATTGCTTCCAGAACTTGGAGTGTATTGTTTAGCTAATGATGGGACCATTTGGCTTTTTCTTCATTTTTGATTTAAAAAAAATAGAGCCCTATATAAAGTTTTGGTTGAATGTATTTTTCTAAGTCATTACAAATGTTGCAGAGCCACGCAAATGTATTCACACAAGCTTAAATCCTACATTGTGGGACTGAAGTGCTCTTAAATTACATTTTAAGTTACACTGTGTAATATGCAAAGTACAAGGGAAAAGGCAGAAGTTAGATTGCAATGACTATTTGAATGACACTTAATTGGTTTTGCCACCTTGGTGATTGTAACAAAGGGCTGTTCCACGTTAGTCCTATATATGATATTTTTCTTGTTAAAAGGATGAAGTTTTTCAGCACACGACTGCATGTGGTAAGGCTTCTAGAACAGGGAGATAAGTCTCTGTTCTAAACAGAATGATGGGATATTAGCAGTACTAATTTTACAAGAAGGTGGCCTTTATTTTGTAAGTGAATCCCCTCTCCCTTTAAAAAGCTTTAAAAATTCACTTTGGTTGGCACATCTTTTGTACTAGTTTTACATTTTTTAAAAGACACAGTCTATTACAAATTTCATCCGAGTGGAGAAATGAAAACTAGAGGTTCTCCTTGGAAAAAGAAATAATCCAGTAATGGAGAGGACACCAATGTCTCTGAGACTCAGGAATTCTGACTCCATTTTGCAAGACAACACCGTATTGGATACTGCTCCTTTTACGCCTGCTGTGGACTGTTTTTCACTGCATTTGAATAGACTGGATAACCTGATGGTAACTTGTGTGTGTGTCTAAAAAAGAAACAACAATGCCTGAACACAATGTTCTGTATGTGTTTCATGTAGATATACATACCAATGTTCAATGGCTCAAACACACGCAAGTCATCTGATACAAAAATAATGTAAAGTATTGCTTCTTTTGTAGTTATTTTGTGTGAGTTTTTAAGGATGCTTTCAGTCTTCGAAGTTTTCTCTTATTTTCTAACAGTGTGACTGTGCCTCCTTTTTGTGAGGTTGATTGTAGGGTCCAAGCATTTTTGTCTTCTTGAGAACAGTGGGTCTTCAAGGCCATTGGGAAGCAGAGATGTGAGAGCCTCTAACAGCCTTCCTGAGAGGATGTGCAGCACTCGCGTAACTGAACATCTGCGCATCCCTTCGTAGCAGGAGTTCATTTTGTTCCTTAAATGTGTATCCTTTGCAGACTGGTGTTCTTGGGTCCCATGACCTAAAGAACTGAACTAGTTCAATGAAAACGAAAAAGTTCAGATTGTCTCCTTTCTGTTGTTTTGGGCCTTGGGGTTTTTTTGGTTGGGGGTTTGTTTTTGGTTGGTTTGTTTTGTTTTGTTTTGGTTTCATTCGGTTTTGGGTTTAGTTTTAATTGGTTGGTTGGTTTTTGAAAAGGCAATCTGTATATACCTGGAAGTGTTCATTTACACATCTCTGCCTCTGACAGCTCCTGTGTGAAAACAAGAGAGCCAGATAACTTTTTTGATGGCGTTATTTGTCATCATAGTATAATTGAGTCCTTTCTTAACTAAAGGGGGTTTTTTTTGTTTCTTGTAAAGAACAGTCCTTCAGTGAACTGATCTGAACTTTGCTCCGTCTTGCCAAATGAAAAATAGTGTTTTGAAGAGGGTATCTCTTTCTTTGCATTTTTTAACTGACTTAAGGTTGCGTTGATTATTCGAAACATTTCCCAAATATGTATTTTGAAGTGCTTTTATTTCCATGACATTTTGTAACCAGAGTAACTTCACTATGTGAACACTTTTGTAGTATGGAATTAGTTCTTAAGACTTTTGCATTTTGCTTGATACTTGTAATATTTGTGTACAAGTTAATGGGAAATGTGCATTAAAAGGAACTTTTCTGTACCATGCCAATCATAATTTTATACAATAAATTCACTCAAATTTCTTTAAAGGAATATGTATTAAATATTTAAGTTGCTATGATGTAGTTGGAAAGAAAGTGCAGTGGAGTCTCATCTTTATGCAGCCATACGAAGATAATTGTCTGCATCGAAGGAGAAACAAGTTGGATGAATTTAAGGATAAATTCCATGGGTGGGGAGTTACTGACAAGAGAAATAGATTTGATTTTTACTTTTGTTTAATTAAATACACACTTAATTCTATTAAATACTTAAAAGGTTTGGTGTTTGCAGCTGCCTTTTTGATAGAAGAATAAGCATACATGTGCTTATGAGAAACATGCTCCTAAACTGCAAGAGGATTGATATTTCTGAACATAACAGTAGTAAAAATGATGTGATTATTATTTTTTAAGATAGGCTCCCTACCTAGTGCAGTTAAAACCCACGAAGGTATGAATCTAGTTTAAACAATATGTGGCAAGTCACCTTCAAGAATATTTTCTGAGTTGTCATGATGGTGACATTTCTGCATTTTGTATATGAAAGATACCTAAAGGGCAGGTCCTGTAGAAAGAATCTCAGCTGCATGGCACCAGTTTTCCTTCTTCCTTGTGGTAAGTGCAACTGTGCAGTAAATTTATCAAAATTTAACTTTAGACTAAGCATCTGTGAGAAAAACATTTTTTTGTCTAAGACCTTGATATACTATTTTCATACTGACTTTTGCACAATAACTTGAGCAAGCATTGCTGACATCAAGTTTGAAGAATGCTGCTCTTAGAGGGTGTGTGGCTTTTGTCCCATACTGGATCCTGGGCATTCATTTTCAGCTTTCCACCTGAGGCTGATACAGTTTGGATTTTGACTGACTGAGATAACTAGAGTCATTGGTTGTCTTGCAAATAATCTAGGATATGATGCATAAAATGAAATATAAAAGTGTTCTCATTCACACTGTGGTCATTTTTAGTGACCCAAGTAAAGAACCTGGGTAGCTCTGTGACAGGCTTCCTCACAGCAATTCAGAGTTGGTACCAGTCCTGTCTGCGTAAGATGATGGTTTGGGCATGAGGGGATAGGAATCAATTGCAGAGCGGGAGCTGATGCAAATTCTGGCTCTGCTGTGCAAAGCAGCTTGGCTCTGTTCTCTCCAGTTCTGGAGAATTAGTGATGTGCCTGGCAGCACAGGGGTGATGAGTCTAACAAATTCTCTCTTCATGGACATTAGCATTTGTCTTGCACTACCTTGCTGTATTGATTTTTAATATATATTAATTTCTTAGTGATAAGTAGCAAGAAGCTGAGTCTGCGGTGTCAATCTTGTCCCTTTCCCACTACAATAGATCATCCTGCTGTATTGCTAAACTTAAAATTACATTTTAATGAAGTCCTAAGTTCATTAGTGTAAGTTAAGTCCTCCTTGCTAGCCAAGTGACTAATGTGTAGTGGGTTGGCTCTGGATTCTCAATTCGTTTGGGAAATTAGCTGGGCCAGATCTGCTGTTGTGAGAGTGAAAAGTCCTCTAACTTTCCTTCTAATTATTTAGAACTCCAGATGCATTGCTAAAGAAATTAGCAGAACAGGCTTAATGTACTGGGGGTTTTGCTTTGTTTTAGAATAAAGATAGCTGAAGGGTTTGTTCTGCCTGATCCTGAGACTCGAATATTAGGTGTCATCCTTTTTGGGAGACAGTGTTTCCAAGATGTAGCTCACATAAACTTCTGTCAGTCAAGGTAATTAAGTACTGGTTTTGGTGAAGAGGATGTGAAACTTGGATCATCCAGTCAGTATGATGAGTCTTTTTTCATCATACAATCTTCAGCCCAGCACAATTTGGCATTGGTGACTGCGGTGCATTGCTTCCCATCCCTCTTCTGCAGGAGGAGGAATTTAGGAGCTGCAAGTTGGTCAGGCTGAAGGGGAGGAAATAATCACCTGAGCACATCAGACACAGTTTGAGGAGTTAAGTTAACCGAAGTGTTGCCAGACCTTTGAATACACCTAAGCGCCTTGGTTTTGTAATTGCCAAACCCTTTGACAACTTCCTTCCAGGGCAGGGCAGCTGGGTAGCCTGGCCTAGAGGTAGGTCGGCATTTTCTTGTCTACAGATTTCTAGCATGCTTTGACTTTTAGACCTGTTAACTTCTGAAATAATCTTCTGCTGACTTTTCTGTAAATTTGAATGGTTTAGTTTGTCCCAATAACAGGGTAAGATCACCTGGGATACAAATCTGTGTACCAAGTGGTGTTTGTGCATGTGCGTGAGCTGAATGTGAGGTGTTTCCCTCTGTTCCCTGTGAGCTGCAACTGTTTCCCTTAAAGCCTGTGGGTGGATGGGTGGGAGGAAGGACGGAAAGGCCTGTGGTGATGAACTATTCTAATAACAAATTTTCGCAGTGCTTTAGAAATTTGATTGCTTAAGATCACAAATATTCTCCATTTAATGTGAGAAATGGTAGGTGGTGAGGGAAATAGACTAATGAATTCTCCGATTTTTGTGAGGGAGTAACAATTTGCTTGAATAGATGATGCAGTACCCAGATGATAGAAGGTTGTTTTTTTGGTTGGATTTTTGGGGGTGGAGAGGGGTGGGGGTGGTACTACTGGAAGTAAATAACACTGAAATGGCAACAGTATGAAGCTTTAAACCTTGACTTTTTATGACTGTTTCAGATGTCTTTTACAGCTATGGGGGATAGTGCCTCAGAAGCAGCTGGAGTAAACACTCAAAGAAAGAGTGTTTCTCAGATTCTGGAGAGCTGCTGGATGCACACCTCTGCCTCCAGGGCCTGCTTTTTTAACTTGAGCTAGAGAGGTCTGAACCAGAAGCAGTGGCTAGATCTCATCAAAAGTGGAACATTTATTGCTGCCCTTTTGATGTCTTAAGCAGCAGCAGCATATGGCAGAAGCCTGAAAGGCTTCCTTTTCGCCTTGCTCTGCTTTGACTGGCACAGGTGGTGGCTGGGGGAGGAAGAGCTGTGCGCTTGCCATTTGCTTTTCCACCAGCTGGGGAGGCAGAGATTGCTGAGATGAAGCCAGAGGTTGTTCTGTGTCTTTCCTCCCCAAACCACTATGAGTAGCTTCCTTTCCCTGTGATCTACAAAAAAACAAAAGAAATGACAAAACCAAACCAAAATAAATGATAATAAAAAAATCCCCCAGACACTGCCACCCAAGAAAGCTTCAGAACTGGTACAATTCATACCAGTAAATTAATATTCTGTATATTCTCCCATGGATGTAAATTGAGGTACGAAATGATGTTGTTTTCTGTTTGGACAGCTGTAGTAATCTCCTCCACTCTCAGCAGCTGCTGCATGAGAGGTTCTACAGTCAGTGAGCTTGTGAGGGACCAGTGCTGTGGTGGCCTTGCAGGGACTTCCTTGCAGTTGACATTGGACTGAATCACTGATTTCCAACCATTCTCATGTGGTGCTGAATTTTAGGGTTTCACAGCTGTGGAAACCATATCCATATGCACATGTGAAGCTCCAAGGTGCCTTATAAGCATTTTGTGTTGCATGTGTGTTTCGTGGGAAGGCTTCGGTGGTCATAACATCATGTGCATCTTTCCAGATTTTAGCCAGAGTACAGTTGATTTTTGTGCAGTGAGTTGAAATGTGTTTCTCTGACTACAGCATGCCTCTTTGCCCCTGCCCCCACAGCAGCCACAGCAGTTTATCAGCTGTTGCATGGTTATCGTTTGGTTTGCAGTCAAATAGAGGACTCTGCTATATATACATGCTGGTCCATCATTGAGAAGATTTTTTTTTCTGTGGCTGTCTCCTTTCAGCTGAGGAATGTATCTGTCTTTTTTCTACCTACATCACTCAGTCTAATGACAGCCATTCTCTCTTCTTGCAATGGCTTCTTCCTTAAATTATGTTGGATATGGTAGTGTTCTTTCAAACAAGCTTGGAGATGGGAAAATGACAGGGTCTGGAGAAATAACTCTGGACTCCTCAGAGCCCTGGCATTTGCAATAGAGAAAAGTCCTGTGGTAATGAGTTTAAAAAATGTTTCCATAAAGAAGCAGTTTGAGAGTTTAAAATTTAGAGGAGGAAGGGGAAAGTTGCAATTAGTGAAAAGAGTATTAGTATACTTAGCAGGAGGTAAAAACCCTGGCAGCTATAATTAGAGGACGTTATTCTCTCCTTTTCAGTGAGTCATTCCATAAAGAATGGATTAAATATATATTTTTAAATCCTTTTTACTTGTTAAAACCTGAATGGGAAAAGGAAAGGGGGTCAAAGAAGAATGTATTAACAATGCAGAAAATGCAGATTCATAAAGATTACTGAATATTAACCTTGAGACAAGGCAGAAATTTGCTTTTGTAAGTGGAGGTGTGTTGGTAGAAATTTACTTTTCTTCTTTATATCTGCTCTGATAAACAGTAAAGGTAAAGGAAAGGTAGCCATGTAGTGAAGCATGGGTAGATTTGTATCACATGGATTATATTCTTTTGGGGAAAAGTCCTTGAGTATTCGGTTTTTGGAGTTATATGTGGAGCAGAAGTATCTGGTGGTCTCTTCCTATGCTCCATGCTGTGAGCAATGAGCCACTTCAGTGTCTCAGAACTGGCCAAATGTGTAGCTGCGATAACATGGCAGAAGCCTGAGCAAATAATCCCTCTCCCTTAGCAGCAGCTCTAACCAGCTTGGAACCTGATAAAGGAAAGCTGGGAGATGCACCTGCACTTTCTGATAATGGACATCGTTGTCCTTAATGATACTTACAATCTTAGAGGTACCTCTGATGGAAGCCCTTTACAGGTGTAGTGTGTGATTACATTTGCCTAAGAGATGAGTTTTCTCCTAAAAAAACCCCTCTTATTTTTCCCTTTATTTAAGAATTATCATATCCAAGTTGAGAACTTCTGCTTTGAACAAATGAGATCATTTTGACCAGATGAAGCTCCAGAAGAGCAGTCTGTCTCCCGGTTTTACCATTACAGAGTAATGAAGATTGGAAAGGATGTCTAGTCTAGCCCTTGCTGGGGTCATATCCAGTTAGATCAGCTCTCCTGAGGGCAATATCTTAAATATCTCCAAGGGTGGAGGATCCAGACGCCTAGGTGACCTGGTCCAATCTTTGACCGGCCTTATGGTGAAAGAATTTTTCCTCGTACTTGGTTGGAATTTCTCGTGTTGCAGTTTGTGTCCATTGCTTCTGTGACTGAACACCTCTGGGAAGATTCTGTCTCTGTCTTCTCTTCCTGCCCGTTAGGAAGTCAAAGACAGCAGTTGAATGGAAGCTGTGGGCTGCAGCTCCCTCGGAGGCACTTCTGCTATGCAAGAGCCCAGAAGGAACGAGCAGGAGATGCTGGTGGGAGGTTGGTGCTGGGGGGCTGGTACAGTGATGAGGAAATTTGGGCAGAGAGCAGGGGTGCAAAAGGTCATGTTCTTACATTCAGCCCTGCAGGTCAAAGAAATGCACAATTCCTTGGGTTTGTTGTTTCTCTGTGGTTGTAATGAAATACATGCACTGTGCATATTTATGTTCCAAAAGACTTATTTGTGCATGAAGATCACAGATGAGGAGAAAAGCATCTCCAAATGCTGACCTGGCTAAGTTACAGCTAGAGAACAAAGAAGAATATGAAATCCCAAGTGACATCTCAGACTAATTTTGTTTTTATTCTGCTGCTGAATATGCATTTTTGCCATTTCATGCAGTAGCTTCTTAGATATGTCCTCAAAACTTAAATTTTTGAATTGTTGTATTTAAATGTTTAAATTAAGTATCTATATTATATGTTATTTGATTCTAAGATTTGCTCTTAAATGCCATGGTAATTATTAATGTGTTCTTTTCAAAGTGTCAGCTTAAAGTAATATTGGTAAAAAAATGATACCAGAATATCAGCTATTCAGAGTGTTTTTCTTCCTAGAGAGATCTACAATAATGACAATTAAGACAAACATCCAAACACTTGCAAATAAGTGTTTTAAGTACTGTTAAATCACTGTGAGTCATTTTCAGATTTATGCTGTCCTGGCAACTGTTTTATCTTTCCTATTTTGTAATGGTAGTGGGTATTTAACAGCAGCAGGGCAACAGTAAATGCCAACACAAGAGAAGGAAATAATTTGTCTGAACTTCTCAAGGAAGTCCTGTTATGCATAATAAGTATTAGATACCCAGAAAGCAGTTTCTCTAAAGTAGTTTTGTGCTTAAAAGATATCTGAAGCCATTTATTAAGGGTCTCCAAAGCATTTCAGCACCCATTTCCATTGAACACTTCTGATGTTTTCCAGTGCTTCTAAGGGGCGATTTGTGTCTTTGCCTTGTGACCTACTGCATCTGTATCACTGAGTCCAGTGTTCGGAGAGGCACAAGAGAATCAGAATGGGAGTGCCCTGGTATCTTCTGCAAAGCAGCAATTCCCTGATCCTGATTCTCACTGATTTCTGAACTTGTCAGCTTTTGGGGATCTTCACGTGTGATGAATCAAGATACTGTGATAAATGTGTCATGCCTCTTGGAGAGGTACTGTCTCTTGCTGAGTTGCCTCAGGCATGCTTCTCTCTAGTTTGGAACAAAAGAATTAGAATTTTATATACTTTTCTTGAAATCTTGCTGAACCCCAATCTACCTAGATGTTGCCATTTAAATGCAGACTGCAGAACAAGCTCAGAAGTACGCTAAAATAAATCACGAGTGAAGGCTGTGCCTGTATTGAAACACTGGACAGTGAACCAGACCTGCTCCCTACCATCATCCTCAATTACTCCACCTAAATCGTGTGGGGGTTGTTAGCTGGAGCTGCAATGTAATTCAAAGCGAGAGCCCTGCTTGCTATATATGGTTTTGCTTTGCTCTAGAGATCACTCAGCATATGTCTGAGATGATCCTGAAGAAAGTAGTGCTGACACATTTTGCTTGTACTCTTTGTACTATGTACAGGAAGAGAGAGGAGGCGTGGAACAAAGAGGTCAGGAAACTGGTTGCTTAGACATATATATATATACACACATATATATGTATGTGTATATATATATATATATACGAGACTGCAGATTAAATAGGCTCACAGCTTTGTGATCTCAGGCACACAGGCATTTTGGGCTTCAGAGTACATTTCTTAATCTGAACAAAGAACCTCAGCAATAGTGCAGTTTTAATCTATAAAACAATTTTGCACACGGGGTTTTGTGGGACTCTGTATCTGTGTGCTTGCAGGTCAAAAACCACTTCTCAAAATCTTGTCATTGCAAAACCAGCCTGAAAGTCTGGTCCTTGAGAGTGATTTTGTGAAACTAGGAGATGCTGCACTAGTTCGTTGCAGGGAGGAAGACCAAGAAGCCATGCTGCTAGTTCAGAAGTCTGAAGCACGCACGATCATTCTTCAGCTGCCATTTGAAAAGGCCGAAATTTTGCTATAAAAATTAGTGGCAATAAGAAAGGTTTATTGCCTTGTGTCAATATTATTACAATATTAATTTCACATGGATTCCAAGAACTCTGTTATATTTAGATTAGTGTCCTCTGACGTATGCCTAACAGTTTGGGGATTTAATAATACATTAAAATACAGATGGCACCCACTCTGGAACTAGATGGATTATCTCATTGTAAGATACTGGCACTGGAGAATATAAAAGCAAAACCAGTTGTATTTTATAATTGCAGTATAATTTAATCTTATATAAATTAAGGTTTTATATCAGTATGTTCATATATAGATGCATTAAATCTCTAGCTCTTACTTAAGTAATCTCCAACTTTCTTAAAGGCTTAAGAATATGCTTAGATGAAAAAATCAGTATGCTAAATATTTCAAACTGGAGGGATGAGAGAGAACTCCCCCACTGTATTTAACATCCTTCCCTTGCTCTGGTTAACCAAAAAAACCCCCTCATTTTCCAAGAGTATTCATGTACTCAAGGGTTTTAGATCTCAAAAATCTAATAGCATGCAGGAAAACTGCTTAGAAGTTTCCCTTTACAATCATCTTCGTGGGTGTCAAATCAAATCAACACATATTTAGTCAATATTAATAATAAAGAGTAATAGAAAATAATCCTCTGTCTCTTCCTTCATCTATCCTCTCCTTTGAATACATGGAGGAAATTCCAGGTAGGATTTCTGGAAAATTTCAAAGTTTTGATTAAAAATAATTGAGATCTGAACTCAGCAGAGAGGTCTGTATAGCAAGGTAAGTTCCTGCATCTTTGCCAAACAATGGCTTAACAAAGTAGTGCAGTATCCCCCTAAGAAAAGTCTTGTCTTCAATGGTACATTAAATTAAACATTTTTACTCATTTTACTATCAGAATTATATTCAGTGGAGAAAACTGCTTACAAAATTATAAAAATATATGGTGTTACATTGTAGGTTGCAGAAAGTGAATCCCTCTGTCCACCTCTTCAAGAACAGTATGTTAAAGTCTAGATCAGAATAAATTAAAGAAAAATGTTCACTGAAAATATAAGGAAGTTTTTAGGTGGCATGGAAGCAGACAGGCAGCTTTTTGTACAGCACTCATTTTGAACATCCTTCTCTTTCCCCCTTTCCTATTCTCAAAATGGATTCTTCGTATTGACAAGGTCAGTATCTGTTTTTTGGTGGGGTTTTTTTTAGGTTTTTTTTTTTTCTTTAAGGGAGAGTGATTTCTGAGGATTAGAAATCTTTTAAAACTCCCATGACAGCAGGACTTGTTCCCATCTCTTCAGTGGAGCTGCTTGTCCTCTGGCAGTTTGTTTTGCTTCTGTAATGCTGTTTGCCTGGCTTTTCACTTGCAGCAGGAGAAAAGGCAAAGATCTGGTCTGCTGCCACTTGCACATTTGCCTGTAACAAGAAAACAACCTGATTCAAGACTGACAGTGGGGGTTTTTTTAAACGGGATGCTTTAGGATAGAAAACTGCTTTATTTTCTATCCGTACTCTTTATATTAGCTTGACCTATTTGTGTGCACATCAGTAATCATCTCTCTTTAGAATTAAAAATAAAACTCTGTGTCTTGTTAGGAGCTTCCTCATATTGATAACCGAGTTTGGCTGATTAACAGGAGAGATTGATTAGTGTGCTCAGGATGGGGAGTTATAGTCCACAGTTTGTAGTCTCCCTGACCACCTCTTCCCAAAGAGGGATTTGTGCAGGAAAACAAATGGTTATTGACCTTGTGGTCTGTAGCAGATGCAAGAAGTAAGAGGGATCACAGTAAAACTTTATTTTCTGCTCTTTGCTCTTTTCCGGTAATGATTTATTTCCACCAGAGCTGAAGAGGAGCTGTACAGTTTGGCAAGGAGGCTGCTAGGTCACAGTTAGCAGAGAATTAAGCTGCAACTGTACTAATAAATTATGTCTGGGTCGGTTTATTGGCGCTGAGAGTGTCGTGAACAGTCCATGTCCATACGCCTAAACTCTCTTTTCCTCTAACAGTGTGGAGATACCCAAACTGGATGAGTTCCCCAGCCATACTAACTCCCAAACCCAACTTGAAAGCTTTTCCAGAGGGTGCCATTTAGCTTGGGACTGTTTTAGTAATTCAGCAATGTAGTTGAGAGAGTGAATGTTGAGCAACTCCCTGTTGCTTCTTACCCTTTATATTTTGGAAACAAGTGTATTGCTTGCTGTACAGAAGTGACGGGGTATTCCTAAAAGGACCGTTTCCATTACTTTGTGGCACATGAACCTGCAGACCTTCTCCAGCTGTGGAGTGGTTGAGGGAAACATTTCCTGCTCTCTGGAGCATTATTTGGTTTTCATCACCAGGTATTTCAGTTCCTTCTCCCTTCAGGCTAAACATCTCAAGGCCAAGTCAAGTGCCCACAGGTGTCCTGCTGGACTGTAGACTCTCTCCTCTGGGGACAAAGAGGAATACTCTGACAAACTGATCAGAAAAAATAGATCCAATGCGCAGCTGGTCAAATTGCCTACAAAAGAGCTTGCAGCATGTGTGTGCTGCCTGGCAGAGCAGGATACATGAAAACCAAGTACAGTTGCCTTGCATGGCAGTTGTGGGCTGCAGCAGTAGCACTGCACTCACAGGTGAGTGGTACCACCACTCTGTTACAAACCGGTTTAAACACAGAAGAGCAAGGGAAACTGAGTTTCTGTGAATAAAATAGATCGAATCCAGAAAGGTTTGAAATATACCCAAAAAATGTGATTAAAACCAAACGAGGTTAGATGTTGGTGCCAAAAAATTGATATATTTTATTTAATAGTAGAAGAGGGAAAGAAAGCAAGCAAGAAAGCAAGCAAGAAAAAAAGCAAGAAAGAAAGGAAGAAAGCAAGCAAGAGTTGTGCGTGGTGGGTGAGGGGACAGGGAGAGAGTGACAGGGTTTAGGTGGAAACATATCAACTTTCCGGGGGTCCCAATGACAACTTGTGGCTTCCCTCCATCTGGTCTTCTTGGTGGTGAGAGTCCCCCATCAAAAAGCATAGAATCCCATGGGTTAATATATATTTGGGGCAGGTGGGAACGCCCTTGCAGGGGGCCAGTTTGACACTGTCCCTTGAAACACTGAGGATCTGCTGCATCATGTGCAGTGCTCTGGTGCAGGGTCTGGGGACCCCTTTTGAGAGGGCCTTTGATGGGCCATGACACCCCCACTGTCCTTCATGTGGATGCAGCTTCTCCCGGGGTGAAGGGGCCCCACAGCTGATCTCCTCTGCACAGCAGAGGGTGGGTGTTAACTGCTTCTGACCAGAGGCTTTTTCACCACACACCCAAAACCTCTCCTCCCCCCACTCTTTGGTATGAGAGTCTGTTCCAGCCTGGCAGCTGATAGCCCTGAAACTGTGGTCTCCACCCTGAAGGTGCTGAGCTCGATCCCTCCTGTGAATGTATTCTTCTTCCCCCAGCCAAGACCTGAGTCGCTAGTTCATCTTCTTAGTTCAGGGCCTCAGTCAGAAGGACTATTCAGGGCGTGGTGGTCTGCTCTGCAGCTTTTATACAGCTTAGCTATAGTAAGCAAAAGTCCTTCATGAAGATGGTTAATCCAAAAATTATAACATTCAGTCTCTGACACACTCCCATGATGACTCTCATGATAAAGCCACACTCAGATACTCTTTTTAATGCTGACTAACTCTTTATGTCTCAAAAGGTCTTACTGCTCAGGGTGCTTCAACAATTCACATTCCCGCAAAACTAAATGGATTTATTTACAAGCAAGGAGGCCCGTCCTTCTGGGGAAAGAAGGGCAGACCCAGAGTAAATGCTGTGCAGAAAGAAGGAAATCTGAGGTTGAGTCTCTCATGTTTTGGGGGAAGTATCTCTCAGCTTTTGTTCCTCATCTGTAAATAGAGATTATTTCTGTTTTCTTATGTGCTTATGCTGTGTACTTGTGGCAGTGTGGTCTTGCTCACAGCATAAACATCTACAGACCCACTCTGGAGGGATTCTGTAGCTGTGGGAGGACTCCAGGCACTGTAAGAATTATGAAAAGCAATAACAGGTATACAGAGATCTCTAGATGAAAGGGGTTTGGTGATTTTCAATTCCTTAGAATATATAGAAGAAAACTCTCTCTGGAGGAATGAGGATTGTATTTATGTTTTATTCCTTCAGTGTGCAAGGAACCTTCTCTGGATTTAAGTAAGGAAGGGATTGATGCTAGATGTTAACCTATGACAAATAATGGTTGTAATAGCAGGAGTCTAAACTCTTGTAAAAGGATGGGGCAGTCCGTGTTTAGTCCAGCATGACTGTGATTTGGCCATCTGTGCTTGTACATAGAATGTAATCACAGGCCTACAGCTCTGCAATCCTGCAGAAATATGGTATTTGTTCTGCCTCAAGAAGGAGACACTAGCTCTAAAGGCATGCTATGAAATATTCAGCATGCCTTGCTACCGCAGGGAGCTTGAAAGGCGTGCTGCTAATGCTGGGGTAACAGTGTCTCATTTGATTTCACACTCAATACGGTTTGTGCCAGATGAGGATGCCACATGGACAGCTGATGTCTGTCAGTAGTGGCTTGGGGACCTAGAGTGCTGAGTAAAGGTAATTGAAAGAGTAATTAGATTCTAATTAGTAGCTGTTGAGGCATCTGCTTTCTCCAGCTTGTTTTTCCTTGCAGTATTGTGCAGTCTTCCTGTGTGACAACCCACAAACAGATTTAATAAGTGCTGTGTGTTTCAGATGACAAAGCTTCACAGTTTCACGTTTTGTTGACTTTTTACACACAAAAGTATTTTGAGTTTTGGCTGTGACACAAGAAGCACATAATGAACAGTGTGAGCCATGTGTACAGCAGAATGCACATCGATGGTACTAACAGCTCTCACATTGTGCTATTGCTTTAAATAGTCACAGGAATACGAAGAGAAAATGCAAGCAGCTGCCCCAGCCTGCCTGACTTCCTGCTGTCGAAGCTCACGGTGTGTACTCTGTGGCACAAGGTGCGTGTGGTACTACCCGCAGGCCTAGTTCTGCGTTATCTCTCCAGCCCTTTTCTGACCTTTCTGTACATGCCATGGTGCTAATTGTTCCTGTAAGACATTGGTTGGTTTCAAATATCTCTAGACTTAATGGAGGTGAAGCGACCACTTTGGGAGGTCACATCTACAGTTACAGTATTACCTGGGCATGTTGTGCACATACAGTGCAAACTCCAGTGCCTGCAGAAACAGGATGTCTTTGTGCTCATACGTGACAAATTTCTTATGTGAAACTCATACCCTTCATAAAGCCATGAATATTTTGGTTTTCCAAATATCTGAAACTGCTTGAGGTTCCTGCAACTTCCAGTGCCCACACTGATTTATGGGGTGTCTCTGAAATCCTCAGGATTATCAGTCTACCTGTCTACTTTTCTGGCTGCAGGTTAGGGGCTTTAGGTTAGTACTAGTTAAACTAAGCTATATTAGTTCACTGGCACGCTGGCCGGGCTAAGATAGCTGCAGCTTGTCCAGGTGTGCCCAACACAAAGGGAGAACACCCTGTGGCACCTCGGTGCCTCGCTAGCCAGCCTCCCAGCCCGTGTGGTGGAGGGCATGTAGCCTAGTGCGCCTGGGGCTTATAGATAGGCCATGTGTGACCAGAAACGAATGAGCAGAGGTGGCTCCTTCGGCCAGTATTCCAAGGGTTTNAAGCTCCCTTGAAGGGGATTGGAAGCGAAGAGGACAAGATAGTAGACTGAGTGGGCTTTTAAAGGGATACAGGGAAGGGGGCAGGGATGACATAGTAGGGACCTATAGGAAGAGGGGAAGGGCGGGACAGGTCTGGTTACCTTTGCTTAGGAGATACAAGGGGTGTCTGTCCACTGTCAATCAGACAGACCGAGCCTACATCAGGTCGCAGGAATTCAATGGGAGAAGCCATCCTCACAGAGGGGGATTTTACTCTTTGGAACCAGCCCACCAAACCTCTTTTTCTGGGCTTTGTGGCCCCCTGGTCATTCTTGTGGTTGGTTCATTCACCACAACACTAAGCCTGTGCTAATAAGAGGTGTGCCTAGCTCTTACGTTGTTTCTGGGCAGTACGTAGCATGTTCTAGGGTCTGACTTGTTGCCCTGGGCTCAGCTGGGCTTATGTGTGTGTATGAGTGTGCGTGTATGAGTGCGTGTGCATGTATGAGTGTGTGTGCGTGTGTGTGTGCATGCATGTGTGCGTGTGTGCATGTGTGTGCGTGCATGCGTGTGTGTGTGTGTGCCTTCCGTGAGGGTGCACTGCAGTGACCCTCCACACCACCGCTCTGGTTGAGGTCACCTAACTTTGTCTGGTGGTTGTAGTTCCCAGCAGAGTCCCAGCAGTGGAAATTCAGGTGCAGTTCATCTGACCCTATCAAAGGTGTCTCCTTCAGGAGGTATTGAGGCAGTCCCTGAGCTGTTCTTGCTGTTCCTGCCTAGCTCCTTGCTGCCTGCAGGACTGTGGAAGGATCCTATGGTGACTTGGCCCAGATGTGTGCTAGGCATAACTCACACCCAATTCAGTGAATCCCATCATCTGTTGTCTGGAGCTTTGAGAGTTGTAGAGTAAACTTTTTAATCAACATCAAAGACGTGAGATCTTGTTTCTGGGCTCACCTGCTGGCAACACAGAGTAAATGTGCCACTGGAAATGGAACCAGTCCTGTTTCCTCTTTAATCTAACTGATTCAACCTAATTTCTACCTACATTCCCGAACCCTGTCTTTTCTGCCAATAGCCTTCAGCAATTTGAAGGACAAGGTTAGGCTGCCGTCACCACAAGCAGGAACTCTTTGATGTTCTAAGTAAATACATTGTGCTGTTTGTGTTTCACTAGTCTACTCTAAATAGACCCATGTCTCTAACAGAGCAAGCTGCCCTGAAACTTTACTAAGCAGATATATTGCTTGGCAATTTGTACACTCTCATACACATAGACTTCCCAGTCACTCAGGATACAAATTACCCAGGAATTAAGCACAAATGGAAAAAAAGCTCTCATGTGTAACAAGGACAGTAGGAATAATACAACAATAATTTAACCAAAAAAAAGAGTATTTTTCTAAGTGTTTTCAAGAGGAGTATAATGCTTTTCTTCGATGTGAAAAGTACTAAATGTCTTTTTTGGTCATTGAGAGACTTTTAATTTTCCCCTTCTATTTCCATAAATATAGCCTTATTCTGTTGCCTTTTAGCTGCTGTGACAAAATAATATTGTGGCTAAATGTGTGGTTTGCCAGGAAGTTGTTCTTGCAGGAGAAAACATTTCGTAGAGTCTCCCAGGTCTCTTCCATCACTTGGACAGCTTATCAGTTCATATGCTCCTGTTGTTTATCAGCTGCTTTTAAATCTCTGCAGGTCACATTCTTGTAATAATTTTAGCTTCAGGTACCCATAACCTGTAATACTTGACTATGTTGGTATTCATAAAATAAACATGTCTGAGAATGTTCTCCAACACTGAGACCAACTAGTGCAGAATAGCCCATGCCCAACTTTTAAACTAGTTTAACCTCCAAAAAAAGGATGACTGCATCCAATCTGCCTGCAGGGAATAATCATGGTAGGAGCTAACTTCTGAGACGTGCTTGTAAATTGTTTGCAAAGGTGCTAGTTGGTCCAAGTCAGAATAAAGCTTGCGACTTTTCTAATGGTTAAACATTCAGAAAATTGACTTCTATTGCCTGGAACTTTTTCTTGGTGCTGTTTAATTGTTGCCAGTAGACATATAACTTTTGTTACTGTCAGTTTTGTTGTTTTTTTCCAAACTACAGCACTTTTTCTTTCCTTTATCAAGGTGGTATCTAGGTTTGGCCTGGATTTTGCTTTTCTTTTTTAAACTTAACTGCACATTGGATACTGTTTCGGATAGTATTGTGAGAGCCTTTCCCAGCTCTCATCTGCGAATGTTTCTCACTCTGGGTTGTTTTGGGGTTTTTTGTTCGGTATTTTTTTGTTTGGTTGGGGTTTTTTGGGGGGGGTTGGGGGTTTTTTTGGTTTTTTTTTTTTTTTGGGTTTGTTTGGGGTTTTTGTTTGTTTGGGGGATTTTGGTTTGGGTTTTTTGTTTGGTTGGGTTTTTTTTTTTTGTTTTTTTTTTGGGGTTTTTTGTTTTGTTGGGTTTTTTTTTTTGTTTTATTTGTTGTCTGGTTTGTTGCTGTTTGTTTGTTTGTTTGATTTTTAAGATACTTTTAGCATTTCTGATTCAAAGTGGTGTAGGTCAAACCAATATCAAGACTCTTCATTATCTTATGTTTACATACGACTTATGCTTATTGCTTTGAAAAGCATAAGCTAACTTTCACTGTGGTTTAAAACAACATATCAGAACTTAATTTCAAGCTCGTGAGACTTACTCTCTCAAAAATCTTATCTTCAAATATGAGTATTTTTACATGCTGTAGGAATCCAGTGCCCTGATTTGTCCATTTCACATGTTCTCCATGTCATTAATTTAACTTTTTCTCAAGTTTAGTCTTTAAGTGTTTAACTTTGGTCCTTCACTTCAAGATAGAACTTTAAAATAGCTTTTTTTCTGTTTTGAATCTTTTCTTTTCAGCTCCTGTGAGGCTCTGGGGAGTACAGCTTCACTGTTTGCATTCTCCAGTCAGCATGATTTCGGCAAGGCTATTACAGCCCTGGTAGGATAAACGTCAAAGATTTTCTTGCAGGGAGCAGCAAAGCAAAGTACTGTTTCTGTCTTTGGGTGGCTTTTAAAGTCAGAATATCTGTGAGTACTTTTCAGCATGGATATGCCAAATGCTTGGGAGAAGAAATAGGTTTTTTAAAATTACTTCACCTAGAGATCAAAACAAGCATTTCCATCTTGCTCATATTAATTTTATAAGTTTTGAAACCAACATTTCAATTAACAAAGTATTTGCTGACCTCATCAGATTTTCGTGGTTTATATATGAAGTAGTAAGAGCCCAAGGCTCAGATTTTGAATGGAGTCTAGTTTCCAATATATGACTCAACTGTACTGTGAGTCAGGAGCTGGAATACCCGTGCGTATATGGATCTTTACCAGGATGAGGAAGAAAAAGCTCAAGCATCATTGCGACATGAATTTTTGTCAGTTTAATGCCAGCAGGTAGCCAAGTGCCATCCAGGAGCTCACATGCTCCCCCCACAATAGGGGTGAGAATCACAGCATAAGCTGAGTTGGAAGGGACCAACAAGGATCATCAAGTCCAGTTCCTGGCCCTGCACAGGACCACCCCAGGAGTCACACCATGTGCCCAAGAGCATTGTCCAAATGCTTCTTGAACTCTGTCAGGCTTGGTGTTGTGAAAACTTCCCTGGGGACCCTGTTCCAGTGCCAAACCACCCTCTAATCCCCAATCTAAACCTCCTCTGACACAACTTCAGGCCATTTCTTTGGGTCCTGTCACTGGTCACCAGAGCGATCAGTGCCTGCCTCTCCTCTTCCCCTCATGAGGAAGTCACAGACTGCATTGAGGTCTCCCCTTAGTCTCCTCCAGGCTGAACAAACCAAGTGACCTCAGCCACTCTTCATTCAGCCTGCCCTTAAGGCCCTTCACTTTCTTTATTGCACTCCCTTCGACACTCTCTAGTAGCTTAATGTCTTTCTCATATTGTGTTGACCAAAACTGCACACCATGTTCAAGGTAAGGGTAAAAGTGTGGATCGAGATAAGGACAGACTAAGAGGTAAAGCTAAAGTTATGCACAAAAGCAAAGCAAAGCATTCATTCCCCACTTCCCATGGGCTCACAGATGTTCAGCCACCTCCAGCAATGCCGGGCTGTAAACGTGACTTGGGAAGACAAAAGCACTTAATATATGGTATGGGATACCCCTTTGGTGAGTCAGGGTCAGTTGTCCTGTTTGTGTCGTCTCTCAAACTCTTGCCCACCACCAGCCTACTCACTGTCAGGGCAGCATGAGAAGCAGAAAAACCTTAATGCTGTGAAAGCACCACTCAGCCACAGCCAAAGCATTGGTGTGCTGTCAACACTGCTTTTATGACAAATCCAAACCACAGCCCCACACCAGCTGCTAGGAAGAAAATTAACTCCATTCCAGGAAAACACAGTAAAATATTTCTTAATATTCTGCATAGGTAGTAGCTTGAATGCTCATAGTGTGTTCTACATATTAGCAGTAATGCAGAACAAAGCTTGTTCAACTGAGTTTTTAACTCTGCCTATGGATCAAGGCATTCTGGTGTTACACAGTTTTCTCAATGCCATAGTGTAATGGTCAACAAAGAAGGATGGGGAATATGACATCTTTTTTATGATATCTTCTTTTATTACCTCTTAGAATAACCCTTTGGAAGTCTGAACCAAGGAAGCTCAAGAGAAAACCATGATTTAAGCAGGCAGGGATTTAGGCAGCTCAGTGACAAATATATTTGTATCTGTGTAAGTCAGGCAAGTTAGGAGAAAAAAGTTGTCATGTATGGACACTGGTTTGACTTTTGGAGTGAGGTCTAAGTAAAAATATGAACTTTTTTTCATCTAGTGATTCAGAGAGCCACTGTTTCTGTCAAACTTGAAATCTATGATTGATATATTTTTGCCTGGACATTTTCAGAGTAATGATTTTCAGTTTTTTGATTTTCAGACTGAGAGCTTTTGGATCATTATGCAGTAAATTTAAACACATTTGCCTTCTCTTAATTAAAGGTCATGCATTTTTTAGAATAGTACTTGGATGTCACAGAGTCAAAAACATTGTTCCAGCTCATTGCCTTCTGGCGCCTCTGGAATCAGGATGTAGTACAGATGTCTTTTTTATCTGATCAGTCTGGTCCAGTTTCTTTAAACTACAGACTGTGCAACTTGTAAAAGCTGTTCCAGTCTATAAGAGAACTTTTTACATTCTTATACATTTCCCCGATGGTTTTTGGGATAGTGATCTATTTAGGACACCAAGATAAACAGGAGACCCAAAAGCTTCTTTTCTCATCTTCTGTAATAAGTCTTTGGGGGGGTCTAAAATAGGAGTATGAGTTAGAGTACTTTTAAAGTAATTTAGCTTTTACTCATAAAAACAAAAATTCTTTTCTTTCTTGACCTCCAGTGGGAACGTGCTGACTTAGAGTTATATTGCGCTTGGTTTTGTCCCACCTCAGTATCAAAGCTTGAGAGAACAGCAAGATGAGCACTGGGAAGGATTCCCATCGTGCAATTTCATTCTACACAGAACTAAATTGACTAATCAGTGGAACAAGGTGCTTGACCTTAAATATATTGCAAGTATTTGCAGGATCAGTATCTAATACAGATTTCTGAAATACATTCTTTGATTAAAGAGTGGAAAACAACAGGTAAAACAGCAGACTACCTGCTTCTTAAGATTGCTTTAAAAAAAAAAAATCATGTCTCCACTGATTTATGTTTATGCAAGTATTTATATTGCTGCATTCTCTTCTCTGCTGCATGAATAAATATGGGTAATGTTTAAACACTTCAAACCAACCATTGCTATCTTCCCTGACAGAATAACTGCATCCCTGACAACAGTTTGTGCTGTCTAGATATTCTGTGGAATTAAAGCTTGAAGTTATTTTCTAAACATCAATCTCCATAAAATGGAAAAACAGACCTAAAATGAGCAGAGAATTAGGACAGATAGGAAACTGTCAATAAGAATGATGTTGTAGATTTTGTCATTTCCTCTGCACTTGCCATTGTTTCAAAACTTTAATGTACATTTCTCGTTACCTGAAAGACATTGTAAATTAAATTTATCAGTGTAAATGTTTCATAAGCAAAATTTCAAGGTTTGCTTTCCAAGTAGTTTCACAGTCCAGTGAGTTGCAGAACATTTACAATGCATGCCTCTTAACACTGATGCTACAGAAATGTGCCGAAGCAATACCTGGTTGACATTTGTATGAATTCTATTCCTGTTCATTTTCCAGGCTGAGTTACCTGCTGTCATCTCAGAGAAATATGGAAAAATAGGAGCTCTGTAGTGAGAAACATGCCTTCTTACCTTTGCAATCAAGCTCTTTCAGTGATCTGCAAAAATGACAGGCTGAAGGTCACTGTTTAGCAGTCCATGTAGGATGATACAAATTGACAGTAATTAGAACAATAATATTACAATTGGGGTGTAAAACGGGACTAAATATTGTTTTGCTTAATTGCTATATTTATTCTGACCTGCCTGATGGAATATATGCAGCACTAAATTAAATCTTGCCTGGGATGAGATCTTCAGCTTCGTTTAGGATATCTCTGTAATTCTGTTCAAATGTGTTGCATGAACATCTCTAGCAGAGAAAATCTTAGAAACACATCTCAAAGGCAGTTCTGGTGCTGAAAGAGCTCAGACAGTTCAAAATACCAGGGAATAAAGGAAATAAGCTAGATGACCTCCTAGGTTTCTTCCATCTTTACATTCCAACTCTCTATTAATAGTTAATAATTTCTTCAAGACAAAAATTATTTTTGAACAAATAATTTTTCTTTCTGTTCTCCAAAAAGCCCTGTCCTTTTTTTTTGTCTTACAGAGTAGTATTATTTTGTTTATAATTTTCTCTTCTCTAAAACTGTCATCTGTTTTAATTTTTTTCCAAAGGGTCCTATCTACTTCTTTGTCAGATTTTTCTCCTGTTCCTCTATTGCAATTCATTTTGCATTGCTTGTAGTGCTCCTGGTGTATAAATCCTGTAATGTTTCTGCTGACTGCCAGGAGAGAAGCTGGTAGGAAATGGAAAAAGGCAGAAGTGAGAAGGTAAGTTTGTGCAGGTATTTCTAAGACCTTATCTTCATATTTTCACTAATAAAAGAAATTACTTTTTTTCAGAAATAAAATAGCCCATATACCATTAAAAATGAGATCACTGCCTCTGTGGAAGAATATTTACTTTGCCCAGCTGCTGGAGTTTAGCTAATATTGTTATGCAGATGCATACTTACAGTTGATGAGGTGGGATGAGGAGATTTGTCAAGGAAATTGCGGGAACAGAATAAAACTCTAAATGCCAAGATGAATGTGTTTTACTTTCCCATTCTTTAACCTGTATGACTCACATTTCAAAATTGTTACAGCAAGGTTTATCTATTTCACCCCATTTTGACCTTGAGTCCTTTTTTTGGTCAAATAATCTTCTAGGATAAGATTTTCATCTCTACTTCTTTAGTCCTTAAAGATGCATAAAACAAAGCAACAAACAAAAAGCATGAACGTGCTCCAGAAACCTTTGTTCCAACTCTAAGGGGGTGAGAGGGAGGTGTTTCCCCCAATGTAAGCACTACAGAGGGCAGCTTTGTAGCTTGTCTTCCAGGCATCCCCTTGCAAGCCCTTGTGTCTGTGGGAAGGCAGGTGGCACAGCACACCTCGCAGGGCTCTCTGCCTTCAGGGTTATATTTGCCGTGTCTATTTGTAGGTAATTTAACTCCATGCCTGTGAGAACTCTAATAGCAGCAGCTGTTCTAACTTTTCCACATGAACGGAGCGTGATCAAAAGTTATATTTGTCATCCTTAAACTAGTCTGGGGAATGCCAAGATTACAGTGTTGAATATTCATCCCACATATATATATATAGTTATGAGTGCTGGAGAATATGAGTGGAAGCATTACATCTGGAGACTTGTATATTTGGATGCAAGGCAGATTAGGCTGATTTTGGAGGGAATGTGCAAGCGCTGTTATAACAATGCTTGCTAGAACAAGGGCCTCATTTCATTCCCAAAAAAGGCCAGCATTCCCTCAGAATGACTCAGTGGTACCTCACACACAAAGGTGCTGGTGAAGGTAAAATGCTGTAGACTTCTCTACAAAGTGAACAGCTAGCAGGGACATAAGCACTTCTATGTATTTAATTTTGACTCCTCTTTCGGACTGCATTTTGGAAAGGATTGCCCCTCTCTTTACTAACATTAGGAGAAGACCAGCCTCCTAGAGCAGGTAGTAGGTTCTGAGTTACCTAAAGCTGAGTAGTGGCAAGGCTCCCTCTCACTTGCACTGTCATTATCCATCAACCTGGCAAAAAGACTGTAGGGCCCTTGGCACCGCTGGGGCTGTGCAGCAGTCTAAGTACTGCGCAGTAATTATCCTGCTGGCAGGATGAAACTCAGCCACTGATGGCAGAGTTTGAAGGTCTAGCGCAAAATAACTTTGGAGAGGGAAGTCAGGAGGTACTGAGCATCACTGGTCATCCAGGACAACATGTCCTGGTCATCACCTCTCAGATAGGCACAGATAGACTGCTGCTTATGATGGTCACCAAATCTTTGCATACCTTATCCTGGAAGCGTTAGTGTTGAAACTGGCTTTTTGCCACAAAGCACAAAGCAAGAGGTGTGCCCCAAACCCACACAGAGATCTGCAGACCTGTTCTGGGCTGGTCTGAGGAGTGCTCTAGGAGCATCCTGAGGCTGGGAAGCACCAGGTGACAGCATCAGTGCCATTGTATCATTGAAACTGCTGCTCTAAGCAACTATAATCAGAAATAAAATAGGTCACTGTAAATCACAGAGAAACCGTAACCATTATTGCTCGAATTGCTGGGTATGTTTCTATTCACTGATTGCATTCTGCTTACAGAAATTCCCCTTGCAGCTGTCACTAGATAGGATCCTTTGCATCATGACACATACTGCAGTGTAAACTTAGTCAGTCCTTGTAAATGACTGCTGTGACTGTTTTAGCTGAGTGACTTGACAATGAAAATAGAAGAAAGCCAAAAACTCCATTAGCACAACAAAGGAAAATGCTCAGCAAATGCTGAGTTATACAACTGAGCTCATGTATGCATATTATAACTCTCATAAATTATTCTTTATGTCAAATACTATAACAGAAATTATCCCAGCAACAAGAGAAGCTACACTTGCAGTAATTCTTGTAGACTGTCTGGGAAATGGTGTTTTCACAAAATCAATAATTTCCATCCTTATTTTCTTAATGTACATGAGAGTTTTTGCACTGTATCTGTGTTATACTCCAAGTACCAGAGATGCTATGGTAGTAAAAGTTAGTAGGATGCTGGTGATGCCCCAGACCATGTTCCTCTGCACTGCTGTGCGTGTTCTGCACAGAGTATTCAAGTGTGCAGTGGGCTCATTTGCTGGGTTTGATTTTGAATTATTTGTATGTAAGTACATTATCCGGTCTTTCAGGCAAAAAAAAAAAAAATTACCTGAGTAAATCAGAAAAGTTCATTTCTCTAATTTCTTGCAGATATGTACATGCAATGATAGATCAGTTTTACCACGTAGTTTTACCTGACCTACATAAGCCTAGGACTTCAGCAGGTTTTTTTGTTTGCCCATGGTTTGTGGCCTCCAAAGGGAGTTCTGAGTTCCTTTTAAATTCATCTTCTCTCAGTGAATATGAATAAAAAGTCATATATCAGAGTATTCCTTCAAATGTACATCTTCCCTTCTCTTTTTGAGCTTCAAATGAACGTGGTCCGTAGCTGCAGGGAGTAACCACTTTGTCACCAAGAAGTCTTCTGGCTTTACAGCTTGTGGGCATCTGGTACAACTCCCTTTGTTTCTCCAAATTTCAGACTGTGCAAGTATTGCCCTCCCTCTCTGCCTTCCAATGTGCTAAGTCTCAAAAGCGGGTTGTACTCAAAACAAGGAGGTCCACAGTGGAGCAAAGGTGCACCTGTAGACTATGGGGGACCCCACGCCACAGCAGGTGCGTTCCTGAAGGTGGCTGTGACCCTGTGCGAAGCCCATGCTGGAACAGGCTCCTGGCAGGACCTGTGGACCCCTTGAGAGAGGAGCCCACGTGGAGCAGGTTTGTGGCAGGACTTGTGCTCCCACAGGACCCATGCTTGGAGCAGGCTGCTCTTCAAGGACTGCATCCCTTGGAAAGGGACCCACATGGGGGCAGTTTGTGAAGAACCGCAGCCTGTAGGAAGGATTCGCATTGGAGAAGTTTGTGGAGGACTGTCTCCCATTGGAGGGACTTCATGCTGGAGCAGGGGAAGGAGTCCTCTCTCTGAGGAGGAAGTAGTGGCAAAACCAAAACGTGATGAACAGACTGTAACACCCATTTCCTCTCTCCCTGCACTGTTGACAGGGAGCAAGTAGAGAATTGGGGATAAAGTTTAGCCCAGGAAAGAGGGAGGGGTGTGGGGAAAGTGCTTTCAAGGTCAGTTTTACTTATCATTATCCTATTTCTGGTTTGATTGGTAATAAATTCAACCAATTTCCCTAAGTCAAGTGTGTTCTACCCATGATGGTAACTGGTGAGTGATCTCTCCCAGCCCTTTTCTCGACTCATGAACCTTTTGTTATGTATTCTCTTCCCTGTCCATCTGAGGAGAGGAGTAATACAGTAGCTTGGTGGGCACCTGGCAATCCAGCCAGGGTCAAACCATCACACAAACTAAAGCAATATGAACTACTGTGAGGACTGAAACAACAAATAGTACCAGTCAGCGTGCATCAGCCTCAAGCAAGAGTGCCAACAAAACCACATTTAAATATGATTCCAGAAACAAACACCTTAAACTTTCTATTAATGCAGAAGGGGAAAATAACACAGAGCCAGCAGAAAATCAAATTAGACTTAGACAGAAGGTCAGAGAGTAGGGATACCTTTGTTCAAGCAGTTTCTGAGAAATAGAGAGTGATGCCAGTATCAAAAAGTTTGGTGTTTTTGTCCACAAAGGTCAAATGGTTTTTGTTCCTTGATCACTTTACTGGGAAGTGTTGATGATTTGCTGTAGAACTGAGGCAGTTTTGTTTTGGGTTCTGGTTTTGTTTTGGTTTGGTTTTGTTTTTCTCAGTGGAATTTTAGCTACAGGGGAAGTTGTGCAGCTGATTAAATAAAGTTTATGTGTATTATCTCACAGAACGGCATATCTCTGGAGTAAAGGATAAATTGCAACAAAGATAATCTGTGACCTCCAAAAGCAAAAAAAAGCTAACGTGTATTTCAGAGAGCACTAATTGCATGTGAAATAGGAGCTTCACATTTCAGCCTAAATTCAGAATGTTCAGGTGACTTTTTGTCTGTGTTATCCCTCAAGATAAAAATCAAAATATCTGGTTGTTTTTAATTTGACTGAAGGTTGGAAGTATTTTGTAGTTCCAGCAGTAAGGATGTGTTGGTGTAGATAAAAGAAAAGGAGCTCATGTTGCTTGCAAGGCTCACCAGGAGGGCTTGGACTGTAGAGGGTTGAAGAAGCTCACTGATGCCACCGAGCTGAGGCTGGTTTCCTGACAGATATTTGAAAATTTCCAGTGAAATGGAAACAAAAATTCGCTTCAAACTATTTTCTCAGTCATGGAGCATGCCTATGGTAAATCGTTTTCCAGTTCTTTAGAAGAAGTTAAAAGAAATGTCAAAACTATAGACATTTTTA
Organism: Callaeas wilsoni; assembly: GCA_013398955.1. Taxonomy (NCBI): domain Eukaryota; kingdom Metazoa; phylum Chordata; class Aves; order Passeriformes; family Callaeidae; genus Callaeas; species Callaeas wilsoni. The sequence goes on along the minus strand of VWPU01014903.1, from coordinate 162,251 downwards.
TTGCTCTCCAAAGATTCCAGACTAATCTGGGAATTTTTTTTTGTTTTTGTTTTTTCTTATGTGTGTTGTAAGAATATATTTTCTGAATATAGTTCACGCCATTATTCACAGCCAGTTACACTGTGATTGTGTAGCATGTTAGCATGCTGGGAATTTTGCAGGGTATTTTACTGTCCCAGGGCTACTGAATGCCATGGAGATGTAAGTCTACAGCCTTCTGAATTTTTTGGAGTGTCCTAAGAGATATGAAGTCAGAAATGTTCTTGTTCAGTAATAGCACCCTGATGCGGTTTGGGCACTAAGTGCTGAAGGCCGGCCTTGAGGCTGGGTCAGCATCTACTGATGCAGAGGATGTTCTTGCTTTGGAGATTTGACTGAAAACGTTGCTCCTGGATGCGGTGGTGGAAACCTTACATTGTCTTTTCAGGTGTGTATTTTCTTGGAAAAGGCCTGTACACTCAAAGTCAGCTTCCATCTTCTGCAAAACTGTTTTTTTCACTCAGTAGCTACAAACTTCCCATTATGCTTGCTTCCCTCTACAAGCTCAGGTAATACTCTTCCTCAGACTTAGGTAGCTGTTAATCATCTGTTATTGATCCAATCAACTCAATGAATGGCATTGTTGTATGTGGTGGAGGACAAGGAGAAGTTTGGAAATGTTGCTGTTTGTATTCCTGATTCCTTCTGATGCCTTCCTTTAGATACTGCATGAGAACGCCCTGGGTCAGTTCCTGAAGCTGTGGTTTCCCAGCACAGTTCTCCAGGGCCTCACTGAGGAGGGCTTCATCTCCTTCCATTCCTACCCTGAATGCATTTTAAAGAATTTCCTGAGTCTCCTGCCCCCACTCTAGATCAATAATACCTACAGTCAGCGGTACTAAATGCTCTCAGAGAAGGGCAGGGTTGAGGATGGATATTCTACCATGCCTTGGCCTGAAGCCAGGCTATGCTCAGTCCAGAACTCTGGCTCTAGATCAGAGTGTTTGTGAGTGGCTTTTGCTGACTGGATCTCTTTGGGATCTGTTTGAGAGTTAGCTCTATGTGTCCAGATATGTAGTATTTTCTCTTTAGTTGTTTGATTGGAAGTTTTAGAGAGGATGAGGGAATTCTGCTGAACAAGTTAGGGTCATTAGACTAAGACCTGCTGATATCTTGAAGAAAGTTTGTTAAATCATCTCGATACAGAGCCAGGGACTGGGCTAACAGGTAAATTGTGATCTGATGCTTCAGGTTGGACCTAGGGACCTTCTGCACAAACAGTGCACAAGCACACTGTGTAAGTGCCAGACACCTTGTGGCACACACGATTGGTGAAGGGAGCTGTTCTTTGCCTCATAAAAGCATTTCACGTCAAGGCATGAATGATATAGCACATGCTAAAATGTGTAAAGGCCCACTCAGTCTGCAACTTGCAAAGTTTATTTGCAGACCTACAGAGGAAATTCCATACCTCCCACTTTGCACAAGCAGACAAATATTTGCAGATGTGTGTTCTGCATTATAATGATTTTTTTACACATGCTTACACATCAGAAAATGCACACATGAATGCTTAAGGTAGGCTTTTGGGCAATACTAGTTCTAAAGATCAAAGACGGAAACAACATGTGATATGTGTTCCAACAGCAAGGCCATTCTGGCACATGCAATGAATTTGAATTGCTGAGAATAGAAATGTACCCACGAAATGCTTTCAATAAAGAGCAACACTATACATTTAATGAACTAAATGGTAATATTAGCAGATCCAAAGCAGAACATGGGGACGAGATAACAATACAAGGTTGCAGAGATTCTTCAGACAAAACAAACAAAATCCTGAAAGTAAGAAAGTAATAGCTGGGAAGCACTAAATAGATTTCTCTGGGAAAACACATAGTCTCCATCACTAGTAAGTTTTTGAGAACAAGCTTAACAAACAACTGGTAGAGTGGATAATATCTGAAAATTATATTCATGTAACTTTTCCTGCTCTGGGCAGAGGAGGAGACTAGTCTATATTACCTGTGAGAGTTCTACCAGCCCTACTTTTCAAGCCTATAACAGTGGACTTCACCACTCACCCTGTCAGCACTATAATCAAGTCATGACTCGGATTTGTTGGTATAACTAACATCTGTGAACAAAGCTGGCTGGCTGTGTAACAGCCCATTGAATTGTTTTTGTTTATCACAGACTTTTTACCTGAATGGATCCAAATACACTGCTGTAGAGAGGAGGTGGTCACTCACCTGCTCTGGGCTTGCTGTGCGAGCAGCACAGGTCCATGAAGTGGATCAGATGTGAGTGTCACATTGGTTTTTTCCCTCTGTCCCATAAAAATCCTATTTTGCCATTGTCTCAAATTACTCTATGCTATGACACAGTATGAATGCAGGAAACCTTACCATTATTCGTTTTTATTGTTTGAATCCAATGGCCCAAGGTAAAAGACAGCCCTCCTGTGCTAGAAGGCAGTGGAAACGCTCATCACAGATGACAGCTCCCATGTAAAATGCACGTCTAGATGCGGAGGAAAAGTTGCAGCATCCAAATTCAATAACGTGTGGCAGGAAGCAATGCTGAGGTAGTTGCATGTGCTTGGTGCTGTTCCAAGTTTAGAAGATTCAGGTATCTCTGCTGCTACAAATTAAACAAGAGGGTTAAACTGGCCTGCCAGCTCCTTTTAACCTTGGCCCAAAAGCACAGTCCTTAGTACAGACTTTGGTTTTGACCAGTTCACAAATTTAGATCTGCTTGAAGTAAAACATAAGCAGATAAAATGGCTGTGATGAAATCGTTTTAAAGAGTGAGCTGTTAGAGTTACAGTGGAGATGTACAACTAGTACCCTTGTGAACCCATTGGACTTTTTCCCTAGAAGTCTAATTACATTAATTTCTCATCAGCTGCCTGAGAAATTGAGTAATAGCTGTAGCATGTGCATAGCAGAAGGAGGGTGTTCTGCAAACCTGGGAAAGTTACTTCCACTGCAATCAATAGGACTCTTTGTGTGAGTAACTCTCTGCAGGATTAGATCTTTGGTATCAGAGCAGAGACACCAAAATCCATCAGTTTGTCGAAGAGAACGGGAGGGCTAGATGTGCTCGTTGCTTCTGACAGCTTTGTTCTAGTGGCAACTCATTTGTGATCATAAGGGGAACAAGGGTAGAAGACTAAATGAAGAAACAGCTGCTTTTGGTGAGAAAACTTTGTACTGAGCTTGTCAGTGGCTAAGTGCCATTGAACGACCTCAGCGTGGGCAATGGGAGGATGGCAACAGATGTAACACGTTTTACCAGGCCGAGCAGTATTGACTTGCTCTGCTCTGGAGGCTGCAGAGCTTCTCATTTCTGAGTTGTTTTACTGGACAAGGTTATACATGGAGACGTAGCAGTTATAACCTGCCTCAGCTGGAGCAGGGACAGTCCAGATTCCTTGTGGAGATTTTAAATAACTTTCTAGGGAATGTTTTGCTTCATATGCAACCGCTGACTGGAGAGTTTCTGTGATTTGTTTTCCATTCCACCTTCTGAATTTGAGGTTTTATGAAAGTTATGAGGGCTTTTCCCTCAGGGTCCTGAGCAATTTTTGGCCTTCTTTGTTTGTTTGCTTTGTTTTGCTTTGGGGTTTTTTTGGTTGGGTTTCTTTTTTTTTGTTTTGTTTTGGTTTGGTTTTTGGTTTTTTGTTTCTTTTGGTTTTGGTTTTGGTTTTTAAAATCTACATTGTTCATTATGCTTAGTGGCTTGGTGCAGTGGTTTAACCCCAGCTGGCAGCTAAGCTCGCTGCCTTTCCCCTGGTGGGATGAGGGAGAGAATCCCAAGAGTAAAAGTGAGAAAACTTTTGGGCTGAGATAAAGACAATCTAACAGGTAAAGTAAAAGCCACATACAGAAGCAAAGGAAAACAGGGAATTCATTCACCACGTTCCATGGGCAGGCAGGTGTTCTCAGCCATCTCCAGGACAGCAGGGCTCCACTGCACATAACAGTGAATTGGGAAGACAAATGGCTTTGGTCAGTTGGGGTCAGCTGTCCCAACTGTGTCCTCTCCTAACTCTTTGTGCACCCCCAGCCTTCTCACTGGCCAGGCAGTGTGAGAAGCAGAAAATTCCCTGTTGCTGTGTAAGCACTTCTCAGAAATAACAAAAACATCTTTGCATTGTCAACTCTTCACCGCAAATCCAAAACACAGCTCTGTAGCTGTTACTGTGAATAAAATTAACTCTGTCTTAGCCAAAATCAGCACCCTCAGGAGTACAGATCACTGCTGTGTGAATTCACTTTCATGTTGGCAATGCATTTAAACAGCAAACTGGCATCTATCAGTAAAGGGAATTAGGAGGACAATGCAAATTCAACATAGTCTAGCACTAAAGAAGTAAATGAGAAAAGAGGTTGCTACCTCCTTATTTATGTGGCATGAAAGGTTTCAACTTCAAGGCTGGAATAGAAGCTGAGGGGTTGTTACCTCAAACAGATGAAGCTCTACAGCTGTTCAGTGGTACAAAAGGGGAAAAAAACATTGTCTCTGTGCTTACTTACTGAGATTTAAGGTTATGTGCTCAAATCTCTGCCTGTGGAAGAGGAGAGAGAGGTTGGTGCATGCCCACCACACACCAGCCTCCCACCTCTGATACAGAGCTGGGAGCAGTCTGGTTATGCACCCAGACACTGAAAGAGATTTTGGGTTCTGTAGCCTAAGCAGAGGGAAGAGCAGACTTCCCTCTTTTGCCCATTTTATGCTGTATGTAGTCTGCTAAAATGGAATAATCTGATGTGGCATACCTGAGTAATGCAGTTGACTTAGTATAGCAGTGGGGGGCAAGGTGAACCACTTTCTGCACAGTCTGGAATTGAATGAGATTGGGACAAAGGAGGAAATCTCCAACACTGAAATTGGTGTTTTCTTCATGTAAAGTGTTACTGTTACCAATGTCATCAATTTAACTGTTGGTTTCTCAACTGTTTTATATTATAGAGCATTTGCTCCCAAATAAAAGAAGCAAAACCAGTCATTGTATCACTTTTTATATATGCATTAATCATTCTCATTCAGCATAATAGCAACTTAATAATCCCAAGTGCTTGAAACCTGATGTTTATATTGCAGCATGCATTTTTCTAGTGATAGAATGTCCAAGTTGTAAAACTGAGCCATGACTTCAAAATTAAATACACATTTAGTGAGCAGTACCTCAAACTGGCACACGATGGCAGGATGATGACATTTTTAAAGCAAATATCTTGAAGCCTATTGTTGGTAGTCATAGAAACTAGTTTGAAATGTAGTCTTTAAGTATGTTTTGCAGAGGCAAATATTTTGCATTTTGAAGTGCAGGTGACTTTTTTTTTTTTTAGTTAGTCTTGAAATCAGCTACATCTTTCAGGTCTGACATTCTATTTGATTGAAAAAACCAAGCAGTTAAGGACATGATACATGGAATTCTTGTCACAAGCCCTTCAAAACATTCAACGGAAATCACTGATTAATTTTTCGTGGTTGGGTTTTTTTTATTTTTGTAGGGGGTTGTTTGTTTGGGGTTTTTTTAATTTCTTGGGTTTTTTTCCGGTCCTTCTTTCCAGGAAGTCTTATCCTCATAATATTGCAGTGGACCTTTGCTTCTTCACATGAAACCAGACAGCCTCAGTTCCTCATCAGTGAAGAGGAGTTGGGAGTAGTGGTGAGAAGTATTTTTCATCTGCTCCTGCTGAAACTGTCCTATGCATCCAAAACTCTTGAAATTATTACACAGTCTTTGACATTTCTGAGTATCCAGATAGTGGCAAATTACTTTCAGAAATGAGTTCTTGAAACAGTCCAAGAAGTTGGTGAAAGTCTTTATATTATGATGTTTGGTTTTCTGGTGTTTGGTTTTCTTCCATTCACACATCTGTTTGGCAGAAAAATAATACAGATACTCTATTATCACAGCACAGAGTAAAGAAAGAACATTGATTAATTATGCTCTGGGTCAAAACCAGTGGCAGGTTCTTCAGTGGAACCCAGGTGTCCATCTGCATTTATTCTTGTAGAGAATGGTTCAGGACTGAGATGTCACTCCTCAGAAGCTGAAGCTATTGAGGAAGGATTCAGTGGCACAGGATACATTCATCAATGCAAGGGAAAAAAGTTTTGAGCAAGCGTAAAATATTTGACTGTGGTAAATTCAGGCATTTAATGATGTTGAAACATCTCAGATTGCTTCAAAGCACACACTTCTAGTGTTTTCACTTGAGATGACTGGAAAGCATTTAAGAGCTGCCCCTCACCATCTGACACTGCTGATTCTGCTCTTTCAGAAACCCGAAAATATCTACATATCTCAGTACATTCACAATGCTTTGATTCACATTCAGCTTGAGAGGGAAAAAAAAGAAGGAAGATTCTGAGTGAAGTTCTCACTTAAATCCTCCCCTCCATCTCCCTTTTCCCTATTGCACTAGCCTTCACCACGTAGGAGTATTATGCCACGTATTTATACAGAGACAGATTATCCTTTCCCACATGGTCTTGTTGACACTATTTTTAACAAACTCACACATTTTCTGAAGATTTCTTTCGAGATTAAAATGTTATGATTTTGGGTCTAACTCTAACAAAAGAAGAAAAGCAAGTGGAAAAAAACCCCAGCCAGTACAGTGTACAGAATAGCTAGAGCGGAATGAAGCATCTTGCTTTCTAATGGAAATCTTCAACTCCGTGTATTCAAAACAAGCTGTAACAGCTTCACAGTAAAGTTGTTTTGAGGTTTTGTTTTGAAGTTTGCTATTACCATCATACATATGCATAAAACATTTTTGTTATTCAGATAGTAATTTGCATGAACACCAAGGCTATATCTCAAATGCTCATGAAGAAGGCTGCTCTTACGTTGGGTCAACTGGAAGTTATTCTCCTTTACTGTAGGGCTTTCCATTAATTAAATTCAAAGAATCTGTTTGACTTCTAATGCTTGTTATACTTCAGATAAGGGAAAAAATATTTTCTCTTATGAGAGTCAGTAAAAAACTGAGAACATTTTGGGTTCTGTTTCTTTGTTTTTTATATGTTTTAGGGGTTTTTTTGTTACTTCTGTTCCACTTTCTGATTGCCTTTTTGGTTCCGCTATCTGAAGGAGAAGCCCTAGAGTGGCCACTTTCTGACTTCAATTCTATTAGTATAGGAATTCAGTTGGAAAACTATATGAAAATCAGGTAACAGTTGGTCCAGGCATTTGAAACTGATACCACCCAGGAATCCTGAAATGTCTGACAGTTCTGTATAAATCAGAGCTGATAAATGGAGACATAGCTTAAGAACAGTGCAGATGCTTTCATTCTATGCTGTTGGGTCTCTATATACACTAATGGTCCACATTGTCTCACACATATCTTCCATTAATCATGAGACTCCTTGAAAGGAGCTAAGCTAGACCTTGTAAGACAAGACAGATGCTCAGTTTAAGAAAAGGAGTAGCAGAAACCCTATTCTTTAAGATATCTAATGATGTTCACTCTACCATCAGCAGATATCTTTACTTTGAATCATAGAAACATAGAATAAATTATCATGAGAGAGAGGTAGAGGGGGAAAATCATTGCTTATTTTGATGCAGCTCAGGGTATGATTTTCTTTCTGGGTTACAATCACGCATTGCTAACTTAAGTCTAATTTTTAATCCGCTAGGATCCCAGGCAGGGCTGCTCTCAAAGAATAATCTTTAATTTTTCTCAGGGTTTTTAGCATTCATATTTTGCTTTGTTGTAGACCTTCCAAAAATATAGTAATATTTAGCATTTAAACTAATTTTTACAAATCTTGAAATCTTTTGCAAATTGAATGATAGCATAAAAAGCACCCAGGGTCAGGGAGTGAATTTGTACAGATTTTTATAAACTTGAGGACTTGAAAAGATTGAATTGTTGTCTGTGTTTCAAAGACAGAATTTGAGACATTGGGTAGGTAAAAGAAAAGAGATTGATGGCTAGATAGAGTAAAGGAGATATAAGCTTGAAAGCCTGAGGAGAAGAGAAAATTTGAAGTGCGAAAATATGATACAATCCAATTGAGCAGAAATAGAGAACAAAAAATCATCAAGAGACTTCTCTTTTAAGAGACAGTAGAATGGAGATATATTTTATAGGATGCTATATTGGATTAAAGGAATGAAAAATGAAAAGCTATATGCAACAAAGGCATCTGTCAGATAGGCTTCTCCTTATTCTTTTCATGGCTGAGGACTTCCAGCCCTTTTCACATTTGGTTGATTGCAAAGTGTGAAATCTCAGAGGGTTACAGTCTTTGGCTTTTGCTGGTGAGAGGTACAGAGCAGATCCCATTGCATGTTGCTCCTGTTATAATAAAACACCTTTCTCTCAGGAAGAGCAGGCAGAAAGCTACACAGAGTGCTTTTATACAAGTACATGGCAGAAATACAAGAGTCGGAGTGTAGAGCACTTTCTATCCAGTGGGCCAAATGCACGCTGGAGTTACACTGCAGAATTTAGCCAATATAAAGTCTGATGCAATGCTGATGCTCCTCTTTCCTGTTACTTCGTGGTTTTCTGTGGCAAACTTCAGCTTTTCCCTCTCCACATTTCTACAACACCACAAGACCTGATCTTTTGAAATGTTAAAATTTCAAAAGTATTACATCTAAGTGATTCTCCAGGCACAGTTGTGTCATGGCCCTTTAGAACCTGGCATGGCTGGTTCCCCCCCGGACAGTCAGATCCTCAGAGGGTGCTGCTGCCTGGTGTGGGCAGCAATGTGCTGTGGCTGCAGCTGAAGAGACATCACAGGGACAGCCTGAGCAATGGGCAAGGCACAAAAGAAGTAAATAAGCTATTCCAAATCACTTCTGCCAACAACATGAGGTTGTAAATTGTCTCCCTAACAAGGGTTTCCCTGTATTGGGAGCCAACTTCATGCAGGGGCTGATGGATCCAGCCCTCAGAAATTTATTTTTAAGGGGTGAGAGTAGTATGCCTAGCAAAATAGAAAAGTCTTTTGCTTTTTTAACCCATCGTACAAAAAGTGAAGTCAACACAACCCAGCAATATACATTCATATCCCAAAAAGCCAACTGTATCCTGGGCTGCATCCAAAGCAGCATTGCCAGCTGGCTGAGGGAGGGGATTCTGCCACTCCTTTCTGCCTTTGTAAGACCCCACCTGGAGTGCTGCGCCCAGCTCTGGGGCCCCCAACATAACAAGGACATCGATCTGTTGGAGCAGGTACAGAGGAAGGCCACAGAGGTGCTCAGAAGGCTGGAGCACCTGTCCTCTGAAGAAGACTGAGAGATCTAGGGTTGTTCAGCCTTGAGAAGAGTCCAGGGACACCTTAGAGCAGCCTTCCAGTTCCAAAAGGGAGCTTACAAGAAATCTGCAGAGAGGACTTTTTACAAGCACAAGGGGGAACTATTTTAAACTTAAAAGAGAGTAGGTTTAGATTAGATGTTAGAAAGAAATTCTTTGCTTGAGACTGGTGAGGCACTGGAAGTCGTGGCTGCCCCATCCCTGGAAGTGTTCAAGGCCAGGCTGGATGGCGCTCTGAGCAACCTGACCTAGTGCAAAGTGTCCATGCCCATGACAGAGTGGTTCGAACTAGATGATCTTTAAGGTGTTTTCCAACCAAGATGTTCTATGATTCTAAAGTCTTTTTATTTTGTAGGAAGCATGGAATCTGGGCCAATATGGTTGCAATCTTTCTGAGTTTATTTCTAAAATCTTTGTCCCACCTTTCATCCTCTCAGTTCAATTATTGTAACCCTCTCTTTACCATGGCTTCTAACTTCGCACTTCCACTTGCAATCTGCACAATCAGCTGAAACTTGACTGAGCTGTACTTCACGTCTACCTAATTTCTGCTCTTTTGTCTCTCCCCTGACTACTCAGTTCCTATGTTTTTGCACATTTGCAGGCATGCTCAATGCTTTTTTCTGTACCTCTGTCCTCATTCTGTTTTGTGACCTCTTTTGTGTTGCTCTGTATTACAGGATGGCTGAGACAAAAAGGCAGGGACAGAGCATATCTCCTTCACTCTCTTGCTGGGGAATTATTTATTCCAGGAAACCTGTTCTATGAGTCTCAGCTATCTTTGTTGTGTTGTTTAATATCAAGCACTTATCCAACAGTGTGAATTGCAATTAACATGAATTATACAAATGACAAGTTTTGCCTTGATTTTCTCACATTTACATAAGTGCTGAGCTGTAAGCACACTTTGTCTTATAAACTTTCTCCAAACTTCAGAGTAGGTGCTTTTGAAAGCCTTTCATGACTAAAGACATCAGACTTTTGAAGAGGGATGTCAGTGTATGAGTAAAATTCACAGTTTCTTAAAATCTAGCCCTGACTTCATGGACATTTCTGTGTTCTGCTGTGGCTCAGCAGAAACCCTGCTGCAATTGTGATTTTTCTTCCTGCTCGCATTAGTCAGAATAACTTTTATGTAATGTAAATATGTCAGGGTATGTACCTTGTCTGAGTAATAAATCATGTCTCTGTCTAATCATTGCTTCCTTTACTGTGCATTACCACATACCCCAGAAAACTCTCTTTAAGCAACTTGATTCCAGTATTTGAAATTCACTTTCAAGCACACATTTTTGAATCCTAAGCTGGGGCAGTATTTTCTTTTCTTTCTTTAAGGAGTACACATTTAATAGAACACACATTGCAGTTCAAAATCTCCCATTTGTTCCTGCAAAGCTGAGATAATGATGCTGTTCATGGTCCCAAAAGCCATTACTGATGTAAGAAATGTGCTCAGCTCTAGCCTATATGATTTTGCTATTTCATCTGGAGGCATCTTTCTCCTGAAGCCATATAAATCCAGACTTCTAATGCTATTGCTCTCTTCGATATTTAGATACTGCTTAACACTTATGACTAAAATGTCTCTTGCATGTTGTCTGTGAAACCAATCTGTGCAGCAACTGGTCTCTTTTCAGAAGAGTACTATATAAATGTAAGTCATTAATGTTGTCATTACCCAAGGACAGAAAAGGATGAAAATGTACATATATATATATTTAGTGCTGGTGTAACTACACCATTCTGTAAGCCTATTGAAATATTATCAGTTTGGCATAATGGTTGTTCCTTAGTTTTAAGCAAGAACAGATAAACGTAGTTTATGCTTCTATTAGTTCCATTTTGAGAATGCTATTAAACTTAAGGAAATTTTAGATTGGAGGGACTGAAATAATAGGTTGATTTAAAAAGAACAATGACATAGAATAAAAAATTTAAATCAAAGAATCACAGAACAGCTGAGGTTGGAAAGGACTTGAAGGATCATCTAGTTCCAACCTCCCTGCCATGGACAGGGACATCTTTCACTAGAACGAGTTGTTCAGCGCTCCATCTAATCTGGTCTTAAAGACCCCTCCTCACAAGGGGAAGTGGAGGAGCAGACACTGATCTCTTCTCTCTTGTGACAAGGGACAATACTTAAGGGAATGTCATGAAATTGAGTTAGGGGAGGTTTAGGTTGGATATCAGGAAAAGGTTTATCACCCATAGGGTGGTTGAGTGCTGGAACAGGCTCCCCAGGGAAGTCGTCACAATACCAAGCCTGACAGAGTTTAAAAAGTGTTTGGACAATGCTCTTGGGCACATGGTGTGACTTTTGGGGTATCCTCCACAGGGCCAGGAGATGGATACAATGATCCCGATGGGTCCCTTCCAAATCAGTTCATTCTATGGTTCTATGATTCTATGATTCTATTTCTAGGGATAAGATATTCACAACTTCTCTGGGAAAGCAGTTCTGTTGCCTCAACACCCTCACAGTAAAGGTTTTTTTCCTAATGTCTAATCTAAACCTAATCTATTTCAGTTTTAAACCGTTCCCCCTTGTCCTGTCAGTACATGCCCTTGTAAAACGTCCCTCTCCGTCTTTCTTGTCGGCTCCCTTCAGGTACTGGAAGGCTGCCATTAGGTCTCCCTGAACACTTCTCTTTTCCAGGCTGAGAAAACCTAATTCTCTCAGTCTTTCCTCATAGGAGAGGTACTCCATCCCTCCAGTCATCTTGGTGGCTCCCTCTGGATTTGGATTTGCTCTAACAGATCATTGTCCTTCCTGTGCTGGGACCCCAGAGCTGGGTGCAGTGCTGCACGTGGGGTGTCACCAGAGCAGAGCAGAGGGGCAGAATCCCCTCCCTCCCCCTGGTGCCCACGCTGCTTCGGATGAAGCCAAGGACACAACTGCCTTTCTGGGATGCAAGAGCACATTGCTAGGTCATGTCCAACCTCTCATTCACCAGCACTCCCAAGTCCTCCTCAGCAGGGCTGCTCCTAATCTGTTCAGGCCTCATATCGGGAGTTATCCCAACCTATAACTGGTTACATAGAGATACTACTTTCTTAAAGTAACAAACAGCAGTAAAAGTGTACCTGCCTCTACCTTTTGCATCTGCTTCTACCCCAGAAACGTGAAACCATAATAGAAACAGCTCATAAAAAATCTGTCAAGTCTGTCTACTTCTACAATAGGGTTATTCATCACCACGTGGATTCCCCATCTGGCAGCAAGTGGCCAAAATGCTGAGACCACCACCGTCTCTCTTGCAAATTGTTTCACAGTTTAACCAGTCATACTATCGAGAAGTTATGCCTCCAGCTCAATCCAAATTGTCTGCAATCATATTGCTTCCTTTTCCTTGTTATCCTGAGTAGTTCCTCCCCACCCATGTGTTTAACCTCTCTGAAATATTTTAGAATGGCAATCAGATCCCTCTGAGTCACTGCTTAGCTAAGCTGTATGCATTTTGATCTTCCTTCTTTTCCCATATCTTTTCAGACATTTAACCATTTTTCTCCTCTTTCTTGTGAAATCCTCAACATTTACTGAAGTCATTAGAAAAATTGCCACTGGCTGAGTTTGAGAATCACTGGCAAGTCTTACACAGATGGTCTCTTCAGTGGCCTGCGTGTAGCTGGAGCTATGCTATGATGACAATGTTTTAGCTACATAAGGAAGTGAAGCCTCAGCCCCATTAAAAGCCAATGCCAACATTCTTACTAGCTGCAGCACGGCCCAATTTAACCACCCAGGGCATCACAAACAGTGAACAGGAAATAATCTGTCTTTCAAACTTCAGTGGTTGAACAATAATTTTGTTTAGATTACTGGTCTGAGGAACTGTGTGTGATTAGATACACAAGGAACCTTTTCTATTCTCAATTTATTTACATTTTGATTTGGAACAACACTTTGAAAATTATAACCATTCTATGGAATAGAAAGATTTTAGTATTTTTTCTTATGAGAACTAATGTAAACCAACATTTTTGAAAACTTCTGTGAGCGAGGAACTGACTCTTGGCCAAAGAAGGAGCCCAGGAAGCCAGGTATCTTGTCAGTGCTTTTGACTGCTCCCTTCCCAACGAGTCTGGTAACCAAAAAGCTGTCCATCCTTAGAGCTAAGGAGCCTGGAAGGTAAGACAGGTCACACCGGCCTCCCCGCCTGCTTTCCATCAACAGTTTTGTCAGGTCCCCACAGAGTGTTGTTATTAAATCAAGTCAGTATTAACAGCCAGAAAATATCTGTCAGAATGTATTTTTAACAGGTTGAACTTTAATTCTTCAGCTGTCCTTTACAGGCAATTTTTCATTTCTCTTTCCATTAAAATGTTTTCAGTTTGACATGCCAAAATAATCCTTTCTCAAAAAAACAACAACAAAAAAACCCAAAATAAAACTTGTGATATAGCAAATATAAAATCCCTTATTACCTTTTGCCCCTCCAAAACTAATTTTAAAGGAAGAGAAGTAGTGCTTAAGTGCCTAAACAAATTAGAGAGCTTATAGGACAGTGTAACCTAATCAGATTTAAAAAACCCAACAAAACAACAAAACAAAAAAAAACCCTCAAATCAACAACAGAAACAACCACTAACCAAACAAAAAAAACTCAAAACAAAAAAAAAAAAAAAACACAAACGAACAACCCCCCAAAACCCCAAATCCACAAACTAGCAAAGAATAAAATACGTAAGCCAACTGGTTTATTATCTGTGATTGTTATGGAAGCTGAATAAGGAGAAATAACACTGCCAAGACGGTGTCAGGTAAAGTAACTGCAGGAAACTGCAGTAGTGCACATTCAGAGCCTCTGGCCCCACTATCCTTGCAAGGTAGAAGTACCAGATAAAGCACTTGGAGAAGACATTAGTACAAATTGGCACATCTAATTGGCCTACATTCCACAGCAGTCCTAGCTCTCATAAAAGGAGTAAATGTCCTTTATATTTAAGCTTTACTTTTGTTAAGGTGAAGTTCTTGTTCCTAGTTTTGCTCAGAATTTCTAATAGATCCTTCCTCATAGATCCTTCCATGGATTTCTCATAGGGATGAGAGTCCTGCCCATGACTGGTTGGGACTAAGGGTAACTGGTGTTGTAGGAAGACAAGAGGAAGAGGACAGTGTCCCAGTGTAATGGGGCCAACACTTTTAAACAGAGAGATGGGGAAAATCTCCTATTAGTTTTCTTGGTCATGAGTCAACAGAATTAAATTTTTCTCTTTAGCGTTATATAGTGAACATAGCATTGATGAAATATTGTAGCTGCGGCATATTATTTTTGCATGTCTAGATTTGTTTTCATGCTTCTTTCCCTATGTAGCTTACAATATTCCAGCTCCTTGTGCTGGTTGTGACCGGGATAGAGGCTACACCTGGAGTCATGGATAAGTCCACACCAGAGCAGGTATATCTCAAAGTACCTGTGGCTGTGGTTACATTTGTGTCACAGCAGCTGTACCTCCAAAGGGTTTGTGGCCCAAGGATAAGTCTATGCTGAGGAAGGTACACCTTGAAACATCCTGCTGCAGCATGGATTTATCCACACCTTGAAGCATCGGTGCCTGTGCAGGAAGCGAGGCTGGAGCACCTACAACATCTCAGTTGCATGTTACAGAATTTGCAGTGGCAGGAACCACCAGAACCAATGGAACATAAGACTTACAAGAAGGTGTAAGTGCAGCAGTGACCTGACCTGAGCTGCTTTGGTGCCCAATACCTCCACGTAACACACCACCTCTCCGGCCCTGAGTCCCCCCATAACATGGAGCCCGAAGTCATGGACTGAATTAACTCAATGGGCATTTTGTGGATATTAGTGGATGTTTTGCAGGTGGCCCATAGACTGAGACAACGTGGTCTGCATATTATATCAAAGGATGGCAAGGAAAGTGGGGGTTGATGAGGATGTGTGGGACCTGCACATGATGTAAGTGGTACAGAATAAGGGGCGGAGAATGTGCTGGTTTTGACTGGGATTGATATATTAGTACGCCGGCCCGCTGGCTGGGCCAGGAGAGCTGCAGCTTGTCCAGAGGTGCCCAGCGCGAGAGGAGGACACTCTGTGGCACTTGTGTGCCTCGTTAGCCAGCTCCCTCGCCCGTGCAGTGGAAGGCACGGGGCCATGCGCGCCCGGGGCTTAAGGACTGCCCAAGCATAGCCAGAAATTAATGAGCGAGGTGGCCCTGCGGCCAGTATTCCAAGGGTTTATTGTAGTAACTCCCGCGAAGGGGACTGGAAGCAAAGAGAGAGAAATTCCAGCCCGAGTGGGCTTAAAAGGGATACAGAGAAGGAGGCGGGGATGACATAGCAGTGACCTATAGGAAGAAGGGAAGAGCAGGACAGATCTGGTTACCTTTGCTTAGGAGATACAAGGGGTGTCTGCCCACTGTCAATCAGACAGACCGAGCCCACATCAGGTCACAGGAATTCGATGGGCGAAGCTATTCTCACAGAGGGGCATTTAACCTTTGGAGCCAGTCCACCAAACCTCTTTACCTGGGCTATGTAGTCCCCTGAGTGTTCCTGTGGTTGCTTCAGTCACCACAACAGATCAAGTTTATTGTTTCCATAGTAGCTTATATGGAGTAATGTTTTGGATTTTTGCGGGAAACAGTGTTAATCATGCAGGGATGTTTTAGCTATGGCTGATCAGTGTTTACACAGAGTCAGGGCCTTTCCTGCTTCTTACACTGCCCTGCCACGGAGGAGGCTGGGGGTGCACATGGAGGTCACACAGCTGGGACAGCTGAATCCAAATGACCAAAGAGATGTCCCAGACCATGTGATGTCACACTCAGAAATAAAAGCTGGGGAGAGAAGAAGAGGGGACATTCAGAGTTAGCAGCATTTTACCTTCCCAAGTCACAGTTACATGTAATGGAACCCTGCTTTCCTGGAGATGGCTGAATGCCTGCCTACTGAAAGCAATGAATGAATTCCTTGTTTTGCTTGACTTGTGCGCATGAATTTTGCTTTACCTGTTAAACTGTCTTTATTTCAACACGTAGGTTTTCTCACTATTACTCTTCCAATTCTCTCCTCCATCCCACTGGGTGAAAGCGAGTGAGTGTCTGAGGGGTGCTTAGTTGCCAGCTGGAGTTAAACCATAACGGTTCCACCCACTTCCATCACCCCAGTTTAGAAACCTCTTAATTAGCAAGAGTAGCAGGAAAGACTTTGGAGTGCACTCAAAGGAGAGGACAGGTGCTGTTGTCAAAAGGCAAAACTGGAGGATGTAGCCTTTGGAAGATGACTGCATTGTGAGGCATAGAGTCATTTCAGCTAAAGCAATGGGAGGAGAGACAAATGGAAAGGGAAGATCAGAGTAAGTCCAAGGTTATGGGTGTCTGTGAGCCTCTGTAGAGGCTGCAGCCTAAGAAACCCTCCATCAGAGCCTTTTCCCGACCATGTTGTGTGGTTATTGGATGATTTTGTGTGTTTTATAATGCTTCAGTGAAGTGATGCCCAGCTTGGCAAACAAATGAAAAGCAATATTGATATTGCTGTCACAAGCACCAGTAAATTATGTGGCCTAGCTATTCATAAAGCCCTTTGCCTAAGGAGCAACAGTTTGAAGCTGTAGAAGAGTCGGGTCTTGGCATCATCTGTGGGTGGGAACAGAGAGGGGAGTGCTCTGTCCACCAGTTAGACATGGCACATAAACAGTTCAAACAAGTCAACACAGAAATATGTGCTTATATCATACTCACTTCCGACGAAACATTTCCTGGATTGGCAGAACTTTCTGTGGGTGTGAGTTATCACTCAGTAATGGCCTTCAGTGCTGCAGGCATCACTCTTATGAAAGGTGTCTGCTTATGTGGAACAGTTACTGAGAAGAAAGTCAGGAAGCAGAGGTCCTGCCCTTGAGTGTTGCTGGCACATTGAAAGTGGTAGTTCCTTCTAGAGTATGTGTACTAGAGTATCACCCCTCCAAAGGCTGGCAGCTCTGCCAAGTCTAGGATTGTGATAACTTTGGGATTATCCTGGTAGAAACTGAGATTACTGTTGGCTATTCGGTCAGGTATGAACTGACTGGTCTTTGGCATAGAGTGGCAGTCAGGGAGCCTGACCCTTCCATTATTCCAGTTTCAAGTCCACAGCCCATATAGCTACCTCTGAGTTCCTAAAGTTCAGTTTGATTCCTGTGTTTTGACTCAAAGTATAACAGTCATCTGGAGAGAAAAAAGAGAGAGGCTAAAAATGTGGAAGGTACAAAAGTTTATGCAAAATTCCTAAAGTCTAAAGTAGGTTTTAGGAAGTGAAATAGAAGACATATTGCTGTTTATTTTACTCTTCTCCCCACTACATGTGAGTTTTCTTTTATTTCCTATGCTGTAAATGGCTGATACCGATCAAGTTCCTGTACATAGGCTCATTTAGACATTTTTCATCTTGTTTGCTTACCTAGGGCTACAATAATGGGGATCCAGCTGTGCATGGACCTCAGTATGACACTCTCATTTGAATGCTTTCTAATTGTAATATCAGTGAATGTTTTGTCCTCAGGGCACCAATGCCATTTCCTAAGAATGGATACTTACTGCTCACAAACTCTGGACATCTTTAAACTGTTGAATCCTGCTGCTATAAAGTCCCCTAACTGCTAGTATATAAACATATCTCTCTAAATCAGTTGAGACTGGATTCAGATTAACAGATACTTCCATTTACAAAAACATGTTAAGGAAACCCTAATTTCAGAAGCAAATGTATACTGCTCCTGAAGTTTTCTGCTTTTTCCTTTCCTGAATAAACTTGAAGTACCTGAGTGTCTACTGCACATAGGGAAAATTGGAAATTAATTGTAATCTGTATATGTTTTTGAGATAACCAATATAAAACTGTATGAATTTGTTTGTGTCCATTATCAAAACCGTCTTCCTATTCTTATACTTTCAGAACATCATAGTTACTGAAGTATATCTAAACGCTTTGAATAATCTAAGCAAATCTTTTTTCTACATGTTCATAAAGATATTCAAGAAATATCAGCAGCTGAGTATGCAGATAGCTGAGAGAAGCTGACATTTAAAGTACTGCAAATTGCATAACAGCTACTAATATAAAAAAAGATTATAACTATGATGAATGAAGAGCTGTGAATTAACATTTAGAAATTCAACAAAGCTGAGGTTTCTATGTGAATGAGTATGAAAGGTGAGTGAGATATTTTTAAAAGCTTTTATTGTGCGTCAGCAGAGTGTGTGTCAGAAAGAAATTATTTTGAGAATGCTTTAATATCGCAGTTGCAGTAATTAGCATTTAGGTAGGTAGAAAGGACTGAGGTGGTTTTTTGTTTTGTTTTTTTTTTCCTTAATGGGAAAGTTTTCAGAGCTTCCTTTTTGCTGCTTCTAGAAACACCCTGAAGACAAGAGAAGGGAAGATCATGGATCACCTGAATAATTTTATGAACCACTCAGTTTCTTGAAGTCCTTTAATGAAAAAACAAGGCTATGATGTGCTACATAATAATAAGGTTTTGTGAGGTAATCATGGGTGGTTGTAGTAGAGAACCACATATTTTGAAAGGGCAGATTCAAGAACTACTTTTGTAGGTAAAAGTTATGGAGGCTTACAGAAATATAAGCTATTATAAAATAAAATTAATATAAAATAAAGTTTAACATAGAAGACTAAATGAGTGAAGTTATATCTACTGTGCTGACTGTGATAGTTTCAAACTTTATCCTGGAGGACCTGGTCATTGGCAGAGGTATTTTCGTAAAGCAAAGGAAGTTTGCTGCCTGAGGAATCAGCTCCTGTGGGGATAAGTCTAAAAGTCACTCAGCCTTTGGATTCTAGCTTCAATTCCAAAGCAATACTTACACCAGCACATGGTGGTCTAGGGGCAACCATGAAGCAGAGTGAGCTCCGTGCTGTAAAGTGTAAATCACTACAGCTGAACCAGAGTGAGTGGGCAGATGTTTATGTAATGCTGTGTCAGGTGCAAATCATAACTGGAGAAGCACACAGTCTTTGCTTACTTTCTATATATGCAGTGCAAAAAAACCTCCCTTGTGTCTCTACAGGTGCACAGCAGCAATGGGGTGACCATGGGCCACCTCTTCCAGCTGAAGACTTTGAAATGATTACTCTAGTTATCATTCACAGATCCTCTAGACCTTTTTTGGGGGTAGTGCATGTAGGTCAGGATTATCTCCTCATTGGTATATTCCTGAAAAAAACCCGATTCTATCCTTTTCTTTAACTTAGTTGGTAATGTAGTATTTATTAGCAGAGGAGATTCCTCATTATTTGGCTGACTGTGTCTGAGGATCTTGTATTTTTCATATGGTAAAATAAGCTGGAAAAGAAAGGGTGGACAAACTGTCTGGTACACTGTGCAGTTTCATTGACTAAGTTGTGTTTAATATCTCTTACATGAAACACGAAAGCATCAGTCTTTGAAAAGTCAGAAGCATTGCTGTCCAGGTAGAGCTTCTCTCTCCTCCACTCTACTGCAATGATAACAAAGACTAAATAATGCTGAGGGAGGCCTCCAGGGCAACAGACAGGAAAGCTCCAAATATTATTATGCATTGGCAAAAAAAAAAAAAAATTCTATCTCTAAACAAAAAACCACCAACCCCCCTCCTGAAAAAAAACCAACAAAAATCCCCAAATAAACAAAAAACCCAGAAAATCACCAAAAAAAAAAAAAAAAACCAAACCAAACAAACCCACAAAAAAAACCCCACCAAAAAACCACTCTGGAAGAGTGGAGTGACTCAGAAAAAGTATGTCCTACTCGCAAGCCAAGAACTGAGAAATCGAAGCATGTCTTCACTCGTGGTCCTAGTGAGATAATGAGTGAACCAGTGTGCATATTCACTCCTTGGTACATAAGATGGACTTACATGTGGAGGAAGGGGATAGGTTGGTATAATTGGTACTCCTTTGGTAAGGGAGAGAGAGGGTGAACTGGGCAACTGAGGAGATACCAGTGGGAGAAGTTCTCTGGTCTTTGTGTGGTTTTGAGTGCATGTACAACCTACCTGAACATAAAAGTGAGACCTGAAGCAGTCATGTCCAGATGCCAGTCCATCAGGCTAGTAGGTGTCCGAGAAGCAACCTCCTCAATGATGATCATACAAGGAATTTAAGAGAAAAGAAGTCCAGAACCTAAATTTTTGTCACCCTTCAAAGCTTAGTGATAAGAAGTGTCATCAGTCAATAATTCACTTCATCTCAGTGGAAAAGATAACCTGTTATATGTTACTATTGAAGATTAACACAATCATCCATCAAGGCAGGGGGATGTGCTAGACGTCGTTTTTCAGATTGAGTAGTTTGAATTCTGTGAAAAAGAGTCCATAGGAAATATCCTCTTAGTTCATCTACTATCACTGACTGAGCAATGACTCACTTGCACTAAACTGGAACCCAACAGCAAGATAGCTATTCTCTTTTAAACTAAAATCAGGGTCCTGGCAAGTTCACTGCAGCTTCTTTCTTCTATTAAAGGCAAAAAATATCATAAATGGCTGCAAGTGTGCCATCATCTTGTACTGCCATTGCCTAATTTGACATATTTAATGTAACGTTTCTGAAGTAGGCTGATTGTCTCTTACTGCTAGCTTATCGTTCCTTCAGTCTATTTCCATACCCTTCTCTAGATTCTTAGGGTTGTCTGTGATGTGATAATGTGTTTAGAAATGTGACTTCCCTTCTCTATGTTAAGCAAAGGGTCCTTTGGAAATTGATGTGGGTGAGTTCATCCTAGAACACAATATTCTGTCCTAGTTCAGCAATGGCCTTTCATAGTGGGAGGAGAAGCAGAAGAGAAATAACAACGGCTCTAGTCTGGTCAGGGGGATGTGTAGGAGCAAGACCCAGTACTCTGCTTTTGGGGTGTGTGGCATGCTCCTTCAGATATTCTTCAGAAAGTGCAGTTCCAGATGTTTAGAAAACTTTCTAGCTTTGTAAAATCCTGCCCTCAGAAGTTTATTACCTTCAGAGGAATAGCATGTTAATGTTGCAATTTTATCTGTTTTATGAGTGGAGTAAAATATTTGTAAACTATTGCTGTTCTGCATACCAAATTTTCCGTGTTGCTGTAGGTCTTGTCCCATTCATATCCCACTCAGTATTTTAGAAGCAGTGCACAATTAACAGAAAACCTGGAAAGTGTTAGCCCATGAGAAGGATATTATGTTCCACTTTTTTTGTCAGTTAGGCAGATAATTAACCGAGTTCGGTACAAGTGGGAGATTAATAAAGAAAAAAGAGAAAAATGTGTTTCAAAAAAGACTGAGAAAAAATTCAGGTAGGGATTTGGGCTTGATTGATGGACAAGCTGCAAAATGGGTCATCACATCAAGGCAGTTTTCAGCTTTTCATATGTGTAATGAGCATCTGTGTTTCTTAACCAAATAATAAAAAAAATTGAAAATCCTCTCAGAATAGAAGAAATAGCTTACAAAGTTATTTCTGGGCCACTCCAGGGAACAGAATAATATTGAGCTTAGAAATGATAACAAGAGGTGTCTATGTCTAAGTTGTATGCATATTTGCCCTCTGTTTTCATATGATCAGACAAAAGTGGGGACTGTATAAGCTGCATAGAACTAGTTTTTATTATTGATGTAAAATTATTTTTGTGACCTCTCAAAGATTTAAAGAAGAAAAACTGAAAGGCATAAAATATTATATTAAATGATTTTATAGGAAAAGACAAAAATACATTAAAATTCGAAGAAAGCTGTAAACTTAGAATGGGGATCGTGTTACTTAACTCAAAAGGAGTGCAAACAGCCACTCAATGCCACTGCACACCTTGGCATCCCCAGAACACCTACACAGCTTTGGAAATATTATGCAGGACTTACAGGAGGGCTCCATACTTCTGAGGGCGTAGTTGGAAGCCAAATGGCATAGCTGGTAATGTCAAATGTGCTTGCAGAGAGCCTCGCTGAGATTGATTTGATGCCTAGGAGTTAGATGTCTCAGTCTGACATTGTCAGTCTTAGGGCCCCTTCAGGGTCAGTCTGGAGAAATTGAGATACATGAGCTCAGATTTTCTAATCCTAAAGTAGGTCAGTTTTATTTCCATCTGAAGCTGCCTGTTTGATGATAAGGACTACATCAGACACTTAGACATGTGGAGCTCAATTAATTTCCCTGCCCTGAATCAGTGAGTGATGTGAAGTGCCCCAGATGCCCAGCTGCTACCCTAGAAAGGTCCTTCCCTTGGTCCTGCTAGCCAGACCCAGGAAGTGCCCTTGGACCTATGGCAGCTTTAAACCTTTAATTTAAGTGAATTTTATCCTGGCCGTAAAAGGTTCTTTTAACAAAGAGAAGTATTTTATAATTCCTCACTGCCAACCTAGTTTATGCCCCTGCTCACAAGAAACAGGATCCAGAATGGAAGATATTGCAATGACTTCTTCAAATGGCGTAAAGTGAGTGAGAACTTGTTGATGCTCCAAATAGCCCTGGACTTCAAAATGGGAGTGTCTGTAGCTGCCATACTGGGAGAAAAGACATGTTGAGAAAGATATTAGCAAAGAAGCAAGGCTAGTGAAGAAAGTGTTGTGGCCAGTGTGATACAGCTCGTCTTGACAGAATTTGTATTGTCAGCAAGGCTGGGGTTCTGGAGGCTGCACAGTTCAGCAGACTTTTATGCAGCGTGAGCCATGTAAAGCTGTCACCTTGATATGATTGTTCATATCTAACTGGAAGGTGAACCAGGAACTGCAAATATTTCCTCCCATACAGTTAGATGTGTCTCCTTCTCAGTGCTTCCTGAGCCTTTTGAAAGAGAAGGCAGCATGGAGCAAATGGGTCAAAATGGTGAATGAACTGGGATGGCAGGCTGCATTTGGCTTATTGGCCATTCTTTGGCCATCTCTGGTCTAATCTACATCTACAAAGCTATCACAGCTCTTTTAGCTCCCTTGCTGTAAATCCTCCAATTCTCACCCTTTATTTAGGAGAAATTTATAGGGTTTATTACAAATGAATGCACATTCATTCCAGATCCATTGCTTAGGAAGTGAGCATACGGAATTGCACAGGAGCACTTCCTGCTTAAATCCTCAATACAGGAAGAAAGTTAAGTAGAATAAAATTCCAAAGATAAACTTCACATCAGGTGATTTCTAATGCTTTAGTATATTTCTTTATTGTCTTTCTCTCTTCTGCAGAATCTTAGACCTAGCTTCAGCAGAATACACATGCTCTCTTTTCGGGGACTAGTTGTGGTTTCACTACCTGTTTTGGCTTGTTACCTTGACAGTCTCAACTACGAGATGCACCTATGAGCTTTCTCCAGGGAACTATGGCCAGGAACCAGTAATTTACCAGAGCCCTGCTCTCAAAACAACACATTACACATTCTTTGCCCCGATAGAACAAAATATTTGCACCAAAGGATAAAACCAAACTATTCAAAAGAACTGTGAGTCTTGGGTCAGATTTTTAGTTTTAACTTGTCCTGGTGGGGAGAAAGAGGTTGTGCAAATCATAGCTGGCTCAGTATAATATTGGATTCAGTTCCATCCAACAGCCCTCAGCAGACAAGAAGAGCACTTGCAGGTAAATGTTTTTGCTCCCACACATGTATCACACCCCTAAGGCACAACACACTGTCGCTCAGTGGGAATGATACATGGCATGTCTGGTTGGCTTGTAGAAGCTGGGAATGGATGAAACATAATTATAGCAGATGGTGTCTCTGGAAACTGCCAGCATGTAAGAAATCTCTAATGACCACACTAAGATTTTTCAAAATCCTCTGGTTTAGTCTAAATTGGGTGGATTTTCATGGGATTACAAAAGAGCACATTCCTGACACCATGAGAATTCTTGTCAAGTCTCAAGTAAGTACTTCAATCTACAGACAACCTTGATATTTTCAGTAAACAGTCATAAATTTTAAAAACCTGGCTAACCTAAGCCTAACATATTTCCTCTAGCTACAGCAATGACTCCATCCTTTTAATGGAAACCTTTCCAAAATCAAGACTGAGGCAGGACCTGGTACAAAACTTTTGAGTCTGAACAGTTAAAATGTGATAGGTTTACAATATGAAGAAAATCAGGTAAAAAATTTAAACATTCAACTATGGGATTCACTATCAGCAGCATTTGTAAACGTATTTCGTAGCTATTTTAGAAATGTACAGTGGTATTTTTTTAATTAGGAAAATTAATATATTTCAGCATCTGGGAATACATCTAAGATATTAGAAAATAACTGTTGAATTTTTGTGTGGATTAGCAAAATACAGATGAGTTTATTACTGTTGAATTCCCTTCTTAAGCAAATTATATTCATTAGGAGTGAGATCTGATGCCCAGTAGCCACTTCTCATTCAAACTTTCAACATTCTTGCACACAAAACTCTATGAGGTTAAATAATAGGAAAAAAAAATCCTATTATTAAAAAAAAGTCACTTTCATCTCATTTGCAGAGTTTTTGATTGTTCTCTGCATAGGCTGTTATAAGGTTAACCTTGGATGAACCTTTGGGATTTAAAACAAATTATATTCAAAAGTTATCTGCAATAATTTCTGTCAATATCAAATCAAGAAAATAAATTAATTATTTGATTTAATCAGGAAGCAATATGT
This sequence comes from Callaeas wilsoni, assembly GCA_013398955.1. Taxonomy (NCBI): domain Eukaryota; kingdom Metazoa; phylum Chordata; class Aves; order Passeriformes; family Callaeidae; genus Callaeas; species Callaeas wilsoni. The sequence continues at coordinate 137,404 of VWPU01014903.1, read as the reverse complement.
CTACCTACACCACCTGCAGAGCATGAAATGTCTCTGTCTCTTATCTCTTCAAGGTTTTCCTTTCATTGGCTGTTCATTACATGACCTCTGGCAATAAAGTATTTAATAGTATTATTTCCATCTGTCCACCTGGATCAGATTTCTAGTGACATGCTGGAGTTTGGGGGTTTTTTGGCCACAATTTAAATAATGACCTAATTTTTCATACAGTGCACACTAAATTTTTAACTATTTGGAAATCTCAAATATAATTAAATAATTGATCTTATTTTATGGCTTCTACTGAAAGTCAACATAAAGTGAACATAAACAATTTGATAGCATTTTTACTTTCTTATCAAAAGGGCTGTAGAGTTCAGAATAGGGATTAGCTTATATCTTCTTTTATGTAAATTTGTTTTGCAGAAAAGAATCAAAGCTCCTGAGGAATTCTGGAAGACTACAAATTCGGAGCTGCAATGAGCCTCAAAAGATGATATATCCCACATTTTTTCCCCAAGGACAGTTCATTTATCTCTGAATTAGTGGCAGGCAGATGGTTGTGCCATACTTCATTAAAAATACTCTTGATGGAGATTTCACAGGCTCTGCAAGCCATAAGTCCACCATTTCACTACTTAAAAAATTGGAAAGTTTTTCCTTGTGGTTTATCTAAATCCATTGATTGATACCAATTGATAAACACAGTCAGCCTTTATTCTGTTAGGGTGGGTACTTTTTTGTAGTATTTTCATTAATATGTTAGATAGAACACGGTTCTGATAGTAGTAAAAAGAGGCTTCATGGCCTTTTTTCTTAACATTTTCTTCTAGGAAAATGATCTTTTCTTAGTAGATTTGAAATTTATAGCTTTTCATCTATGAAACTGTTTGCATTGTGTAACTATGATAAGAATTGAAGGAAATAATGCCCATGTTTGTCAGGTAGCTACACATAGCAGGTCAAGTAACAATTCCAAGTTTTTGGGATTCAGAGCATGTACTAACTGTGTCCTGGTCATGTATTGGTCTTCTCTTTACTGTCCTGTAACTCTTTGGTGTCCTGCAAAAAGCACTCATCTCAGTCAAGGTAAGGTCTGAGAGATTAGTGTGTAGCTAATCTGATCATATTAGGAAACATAACTTTTCTAAATATTGAGGTGAGAAATTTTACTTGCAGCAGTGTCATTATAACTGGGGTTTTTTTCACTACTTATTAATATAAAATATGGCTACTCAGTCAAAGCATTGTCTCGATAACACACACTTGTTATTTTCAGTATTTTTTTCCCATTAAACACTCAACGAATTTTCATGGCAGTGAGGTTGCTCATAGTGGGGTGCTTGGGAAACTTTTCTGGACCAATCATTTCTTCACTGACAACTTGCATGTGTCTGTCATGGTTTGACCCTGGCCAGCAACTGAGAGCAATGAGCTGCTTGCTCACATCCCCTTGGTGGAATGGGTGAGAGAATCAGAAGAGCAAAAGTGAGAAAACCTCTGGGTTGAGATATATTGACAGTTCATTAGGTAGAGCAAAAGGCACATGCGCAGCCAAAGAAAAGAAAAGAAAAAAAGAATTAATTTGCCATTTCTCATGGGCAGGCAGGCATTCAGCTATCTCCAGGAAAGCAGAGCTCCATCAAGCATATCAGTGATTTGGGGAGGCAAACGCCATCACTCTGAATGCCCCCCTTCCTTCTTCCTCCAGCTTTTACGGCTGAGCATGGTGCCATATCCCTTTGGTATCAGCTGGGATCAACTGTCCTGACGGCGTCCCCTCCCAAGTCCTTATGTAGCCCCATCCTCCTCGCTGGTGGGGTGGTGTAAGAAACAGAAAAGGCTCTGATTCTAGGAACCACTTAACAATAATGAAAACATCCCTGGATTATCAACTCTGTTTTCACCACAGATCCAAAACATAGCCCTATGCTGGCTACTGTGAAGAAAATTAACTGTGTTGGCCAAAACCAGCACAGTGACTTACTGGCTTCTTAGCTTATAAAGTTAATCATTTAACTTGGCAAAGGGAATCGAAGGGAGCTATGTATGTAGTCATAGAGCAAAGCTCATATATTCCAGGCGGGATGTCCTTTAATCAGATTTCTGACATGTCCGTGAAACATTCCAAGTAGGCCTACTTTTTTCCCTTAAGCCTAAAAAATTCTGGTGAAAACATATTATTCTGTCCTGGAATAATGTGTTTTATATTCAGAAGGAGAGGGATAGGGCACACTAAATTATTTTCCACCTTCCATTTCAAATACCCCATTGTTTTGCACCTTGAACCACTCTGAGAAATGGAGTTCTGACACAAAACCAGAGTATTAGCTTTTGAGGATAATCATGGTATTTCTATCAATGCCTATTTCTACCAATGCACACTTTCCTGGATTGTGCAGTTCTTAAAGGAAGAATTTCAGGAGAAATATGAGGGGTTTTTTCCCTCAAAGTCTGGTGATATTATTAAAGAACAGAGAAGCTGCCATACAAGGCCATGTAATTTCTGTAAGGTGCAATTATTCGGGTGTCAGTTATAGATGCTTCAAAGGAAAACATACAAGTTTTGTCATAAACAGAGGTGGTAAATCCTGCTTTGTCCTGATCTATAAGAATTAAAATTTTGGTTTAAGAGCTGCATCATGAAGGTTAATAATTCTTCCAAAAGTGCATTGGTATGAGCTATTAAAACTCTGCCTTTTAGCAATAAAAAATGTTCAAGCTTCTTCCAAATTCAATTAAATTCCTGTCTGAGCAAATCCCTTCAGGTACAGGTTTCATGGACTACGCTTTTACTGTAGGTAAAAGTATTTTCTCATACCAGTTTTGATTATGTCACAGTGAAAAGTAATTTCCAAATACAGGAAAAAATGCAGGTCTAAAGAGCTCACATCCTCAGCTAATAAAAGAGATAATAAACAAGACACTGCAAATTTCTGTTGTCTGAGCAAAAGTGAATCACTTTGAAAAGGTTGCAGCTGTGTAGAGGAGTGGAGGACAGGAACAGGCCAATACATTGACTCTAAAAATGCAAAATTAATCATTATACAGGAAAACAGTAGAAATATGAAAGGTGAGCTGCTGTTTGATGTGAAACTACAGAAGTTAAAGCTCACTTTCTTGTTCTTGAAACAAATAAAAGATGCCCTTGAATGTGTGGTCAGGAGAACTGAGAATTGCTATGGCTGACCAGCACGCCTGTTTTATATTTCCCCAGAATTTGTTATTATGTCCTTAAAACTGTGGTTGACATGAGGTAATTTGACAGCAGAAATTTAATGTAAGACCAGAGATTTGGAAACCATAGCATGATTATCTGTAACCAGCAGACAGTGGAGCTCCTCAGAATTGACAGCAATGCAGTTAAATATCAGAATCTAGCCTGATTCTCTGTGTGAGCAAAGTTGCTTAAGAAATGTAACACAGTAATGGTTTGTTAGGAAGGCAATAGTTTGTTTTTCTCCCCTTGATGCTTGAAAAAGAAAAAAGAATGATGGGTTAAGAGACAAAAGCAAAATGAGTAAATTCAAGCCAGCAGTATAAGTACATTTAAGACTAAATGTTGTGTTCTTCTTGCATCTGTGGGAGAAACCAGAAATAATTATTTCAAGTGAAGTGTGGGAGTATCATGAATTATCCATCATGTCACAACAGTTACTTATGCTTTCTCTTAATAACAGTTAACAAATTTTGTGTCAATGAGGCTTTTCATGTGGAATCCGGGTTGAGAATATCATATAAAGGGTTGAAGAATGTGTTTTAAGAGATTGGATTTCAGGGAAATAATGTGATGTTAAATATTTTTTCACCAACTTTTACATTACAGATTATATATGTGAGTGAAGTCAGTGGGACTTCACATGCCAAAGAGATTAATGACCACAAACCTTAGGGAAAGATTAAGTGAAAAAAACAGTAACCAGGAAAATGCTGTAAGTCTTTTTGTATTTTCTGAGCTTTCTTTAACACACCAGATCTCATAGGTGACCCTGCTTTGAACGAGTGGCCGTTGAACAAATGGTTGGATTACAGGCTTCATGAGACCCTTTCTAACCTGAATGGCCTAAAAACTGATGAGCCCAAAATGTTCAAGAAATTTTCATTGCATATGTTCTACTTTTCTTCAGACAGAAATGTTGTCTTAGATTACTCTGAAATATCATTTTCCAATAAGATTCACATGGAAAGTTTTTAACTCATACCCACTGTTTATTTTTTATAACTAGTTGCAAATATATGTAATCACTTACAAAATGTTGTGGATTATGACCAAGACCAGCTGGACGGTACATTGCTTCCATATAACACTATTACATATTCAACTAATATGCTTAGAATGCAATCTACTTATGTCATTACATCTTTTAATTAATATTTCTATTTATAGGGAGGTCACAGATAATGTATGAATGTTTCATGCTCCATGAATGGGTCTCTGGGATGATGTAACCCAGTGATAAATGAAAACACAGATAGCCGGACACTGTGCTGACCTTTATTCAGCTTTTCTTGCATGCTGGCTAGTTCTGTAAAATTTCTATGGACTACTGCTTCTATCAGGTACTGCTTCTATGAAAGAACTTGGTGAGTAACACTTGCCACTCAAACTCAGCACCTTGGAGAGTATTCTGAATAATGTATTGTAATACATTTTAAACTCAAAATCCAAAACAATTAGCAGGAAAGTTGATTTCCATTTCTTAGCTTCTTAAAACTCCACAACTCTAAAAATTCCAAGAGAGCACTGATCTCCAAAATCTACAAGTATAATTTCATATTTTCTGCATTATTTAACCTTATTTATCTGTTACATCCAAAAGAATGTTAGTTCTGACTTCTATACTCACCAGGTATATTGAAAGTGTAGCTAATTTTGCTTTTGCAATATCTGTACCTGTAGTCATTGACCCTAACTGGAGTTGCAACTTGTTTCTCATAGTGAAGATTTTAGCTTTCTTTATTCGATGCCTTATTTCTAATCTTTTCAGTGACATATATATAAGCACTGATTTTTGGCTCTGGGGAACTACACTAATTGATGCTGATTGAAATTTTAATCCTTCAAAAGCTAAGGGAGTTCAGAGTTATTTTATTACAGTTCTATTTATGTACTTGGAGAGTAAACAACTGCTAAAAGAATTGTTGAGAAATTAAAGCAACCCCAGTAAAAGATAGTTTTAGTTTCTTAATTGCATAAATTACTTCTTGCCCAATAATTTTTTACACTGTCTTTGCAATCTTTCATAATATATGAAAAGAAAATCCAAAACTAGGAAATAAGAAACATAACAAAATTCATGAAGTGCCATGGTTCACCCCCATGGCAGGTCTTTCTTGTGTGAGGAATCCTTATGGAATTAAATAATTTCTATGTGAAAGATGTTCCAGACTCATATTCACTAAAACATTCTTCTGATTATTTAATTTCTTTTTATGCAGTCTACAAAAAATGCAGAAGTAGATATGTTTCCTTATAAGAGTTTCTCTTCATACCAACTACTACTGCAACTCCCCTGGACATATTCTGGGGGGTGGGTATAAGGCTGTGCAAAGGGACTGAAAAGGAAGTTAATAAGCTTTATTGATTTGTCCTATTGCTTCTCTGAGGAATGAAACCGGGAACCTCAAATGTTTCCAGTCCTTCTCAGCTACAAGTCAATCTCTGGCCTCCAGAGAAAAAGCCAGAGATTTTATTATAGTCGTCCTTGTGTGTAAATAGAAGCCAGTTTTGAAGAAAAACACAAATAATATCTTGGCCTAAGAGTAAAGCAGAAAAAATCTTTATCAAGGTGTTGGTTTCATTGTTTTTCAATACTTTTAATTCTGTTTTCATACTATTCAATATTCAAGAACGAGTGTTTGACTTTTTAGGCGTTTTCTGTCACAATTCAGGTCACATTAGGGACAACAATTGGCACTAGTAAGACCTATATTAACGAGTACAGTGAGTCAGACAACTCCCACTATTCTGTGTGCAAGGGACACCTACCATGTTAGCAATATCTGTTTAGCTACATTTTTACAACAGTTTCACTGCTTAACGGGAAAAATTCCTGGAAGCAACAGTTGCCTTTTATTAGCTTTTAAAAAAACGCGACAAACCACAGAGACCTCAACACACACGCGCAGAGAAAACAGAGGGTGAAAGAAGGAAATCTCCAAGGAAGAAAAACCGGAAATAGAGTCAAATAAAGAAACAAGAGAGCACTGCATAGCTCTTTCTCAGAGAGTCCCCCCGGAAAGCACTAATAAATCCTGAATTCTGTTCTGTATTATTTGACACAGCTTTGTTGGAAAGCTGGTGACTCTGCTTTATTCAGACTGCAGAATACTTTTTGTCTGGGTACTAAAGGTGCTTACCAGAACGGTGAAACTGCATCTTGAAATTCCCTTGGGGACAGGAAAGAAATGAGCCAGGCTTACACTTTCTCGGGAAGTTTGCTGCAACCAGCAGACTACTATATAACAGACAACCACGTATAGTTCACTATTAAAAAAAAAATTAATATACACCTATATATTAATAATATACTATCTAGGTCTATATTTCATACTTTCAAAATCAACACAGATCAGTTTGGCTCTTTAAAAGAATGAGGCTTTTAGCCCTTTCTTGAAGGGATTCACAGCTGTGACGATTAAATGGACAGAAGTGCTTCTTTCTTGAACTGCAGGACTTGTCTGTAACAACATCAGCCTGGCATTACATCATTTTGAATTAGAGTTCTTCCGGTTCAGGGTACTGGATGTTTGGGCTCTTATGCTGAGGTAACTTTCTCCTAATATATCATGTTCTGTGGGAAAATCTGTAAGGTAAGCTTCTCTCTTTGGACATTTTCCACACATTAGATACTGCAGCACCTGACCTAGAAAGCTCTTTGTTCTTTAGTGGATCTAAGGGAACCTGGAAGATTATTCACGGGGATATGGAGCAGGAGGGGAAATGGGAACAAAATTAATTATACTTTGCTCAGTTCCTGTGCAGCGCTGCAACAAGTGGAGTGTTGAACTGGAATATACAGAACAGCCTCATCTGTCTCTGTAACTGGTATCTATTGATTTGTTTGAGACTGAACTTATATAAAATGAAACCCTATGATCTTCTCCTATTTTGTATGCACTTTTATTCCTGTTCAAAAACTGAAGCAACCAGGAGGCTGCCCTGGGCTGAGAACCAATCAGTGTCTGCAGCAGCCTTGCTGAGAAAGGGAATAATTCTGTAGCTATGACTCTAATTTTATCACATATCCAGCTGGGAAAGGATGAGGGACTCACCTGAATCCTCCTCAAAGAGCATTATCTTTATAAGAAGAGAGACAATAAAATGCAAGAAGAGAAAGCCAACAGTTATGCATTTGCAAGGTTAGACATAACTTGGTCTCTGTACTGTTTCAGAACTGAGGATCTTTTACCTCATCCGACATCTCTCTGGAAGGAACTCTGCATAGTCAGAAATACAATTTTTCAGATGCTGAGGTGTTGTTATATTTGCTGAGGACATAATTTCTTTTTTTTTGTCTGGGATAGGTTTGCCTGCTTACCAAATGGATGATGCTATGATGAAATGGATATGTGGCTTTGTTCACCTGCTTCTCAGGAAGCCCCAAAGCAAAGCAAATGTTTTCAGCAGACTGCCATTTGTTTATCATTTTGCTTCACCCTGAGAAGAGAGCTATTGCTGAACAAAACACTTCTGGCTGCATAATCGAGTGACTGATTTGCTGTCTGTCATTACTCACAGGGTAACAGACTTTGGGATAGGGTAATGGGGTTGCTGTTTTCCTTGGCAAAATAAATGACTCTGAAGGATGATCTAATATCTGTACTGCAAAATTGATTTTTTTCTTGTTCCAGAACTGTCCAAAAGTAGGCACTGTCACATTATTGGGAAGGCTTCTAGCCCCACCTATTGTCAGCCTTGCTGGATATGCTATGTAAGATTAAAATCAGACAAGACTTAGTCAAACTTTCCCTTGGGCTGAAGTTTCTTGTTGTGTGGTTACTTGGGTTGATTATATTTCTTTTAAATTTCAGCCAAAATATTTAATCTGTTTTAGTGATTTAGAATAAATAAAAAAAAAAGAGGGGAGAGGGGTGGTTTATCACAAGTGAAAAATAAAAGGAATTCTATCTTCTTTCTGCTATAGAGCCAGGGAATAGATTTGGGAGAGCAGTACCTGCTTTGGAGATCTTCCAACCATCACTACATAGTTAAGCTGAAACTACAAACAGAAACACAGGAACCTGTGCTGTAAAATAAATGTTATTTTTCCTACTTGTTGTAATAGCAGGTTGGAGATACATTAAACTGGTTACCCTGGGTGACTGATAATTTTCTGTTTGATATCTGTGCCTGTATTGAGATTGGCTGGGATGGAGATAATTTTCCCCACAGCAGCCCTCACAGTGCTGTGCTTTTCACTGGTTGCTGGAAAGGTGTTGCTAACACACCAAAGTTTTGGGGACTGCTGAGCAGTGCCAGCACAGCATCAGCACCGTCTCCCCAACACTCCACTCCCCAGCAGTAGGCTGGAGGTGGGCAAGATCTTGTGAGGGGACACAGCTGGGACAGCTGACCCCAGCTGACCAAAGGGACAAAGTGTTTGTCTGTCCAAGCAGCCACTGGGCGTGCTGGAGTCCTGCTTCCTGGGAAGTGGCTGCACACGGTTTGCTGATGAGAAGCAGAGAATAAAAACCTTGTAGTTCTCCTCTGCTTGTGCACCCACAACCTCTCACTTTTGCTCAATCTACTTCCATCTTATTCTCCATCCCTCCCCTGTCCAGCCGAGGAGGGGGAGCGATAGTGGCATGGTGGGGTCTGCTGTCTTTGTCATTAGTGGGAGACCAAAACTGGGCTAACAAGTCTTTCATCTCTCATAGGGGGTAGATAACTGGACTCTCTCATCTCTTGAAAATCCCCCTATTTCTGGAAGAGGGAAGAGGAGGGGGAAGACAGGAGAGGAGAATGTGTTTATATTACATTCTCTTATGTAAGCACGAGCACAGTGGGGCAAATTTTAATCCTGGTATTTCCGCAGCTTTTAATAACTGATTTGCAAAGTTAATAATGTGCTTTCAGTGTGGGGGTTCTTGTGTGATTTTTGTGCTGATAAACCCAGAGCATCACAGCAGCTATGTGTGTGCAAGGGCAGCAGCAATACCCCATAGACCTCATATTTTAACAAAGCCACAGCAGTGACTGATGAAAAAGTGAGGAAATGCCTGCATAATGGGAAGAAAAGTGGAGTATTCAGCTTTAGGGCATGATAGGTTTTCTGTCAAGGATAAATAAAAGAAAATTGTTTACTTCCTATATTGTTTCTTTAGAAGTTAATTTTCTTTCGGTTGTGGATTAATTTAAAAAAATGCCATGAAAATGTTGAAGAAAGAAGTTTCAACAGAGAGCAATGATTGCTTCGTACAGATGCACTACTAATAAACTGGCTTGAGGCAGCCACAAAGTAAATTTTGAAGGTTTGAATAGGGAGATAAACCATCGTTCTGGGCTCCTAGTCAAACTGCTCTGAAGGACTTCTAAAACCTGAAAATTGTTTAATTCTTTGCTCCCAACCTTGGATATAATGAATTTTTCTTACCTGCTACGTCCAAATGTGTTCTAGGCATGTAACCAAATGTATGTCTCCTCCATTTAGGAAAAATTCAGCTTGAAAGACTGAGCATAGAACTTATGCTGTGAGAATTTGGTCACATCTACAAGGCGCGGTGGGGGCCAAGCTGTAAATTCCCAATACAAGCAATGGAATAATGTCGCTTCCGGCTCTGGAGTGTGATATATCGGCTTGTCTGCACTCCACTACTTCTAGAATGGCTGTTGTTCATGCCATGAAGACAATGCAAGTGTTCTTGAAGTTGCAGCATTATAATTAATGCTCTATCATTGTAAATGCTGAAATGCGTTCAACAAAAGTTTTCTTAAAAGAATAACCAGGGAGAAAACCTTTTGATGCAGTCTAACATTTAGTGTTGATCTTTCCTCTTTTCAAATTACCTTTCTTTAGCAAGTTTTCATTTCAAATAATTTGAGTTAGTCAAAATCAGAATGAAACAAGTAATTTCTGGTGAAATGCAATATTTTCATTCACCCAACATATGATTTCCTGATTGTTATTTTGTATACAAGGTACATTTTGCTTGTGGATTTATTTATTGCTTTCATTCACTTTAAGAACACAAAATATTTTCTCAGTTTAGGACACAAAATGAAAACACTTGCATTAGCAGACCAGGAACTATACCTTTCATTTTGCAGGCTGTGCTCAAAACATATTCTGTTCCAAAAGGACACAAAAGGAGAGGTGCCTGGGGATTATCTGAGTGCCTAGGAGGTTGTGGGGGCAAGGTTAGCTGCGTTGCCTGGGACTAGGGCAGCAGCTACGGCATGGTCAGAGGAGGTGGCTGTCAGACCTGTGACTTGTGGGATGTGCCTTTGAGCCTGGTGTGCCCCTGATGCCTTAGGATTTTAGCTTTTATATTTTCATTTATTTGTAATCCTGCAATCCTTTAGTGTATAATTCTAAACTCCATATAGAGTGTTAGCAACTGCTTTTCCCATTTTGGTCAGACACAATTCCTCTCTAGGCCTGAGAATCAAGGACACCTCACTGTCTCAGGCCCTGAGAAATGTAAACAAAAGTGAGGTGGGTGGGAGCAAACTGGGAGAATGGGACTCCACTGCCTGAAGCTGTAATTGGACAATTAACCTCTGATATGCAAATAGACAAAACTGATACCTGTCTGATAAACGTGTGACTGTCGTCCATCCTGCGTGTAGTCTCTGCAAGACTTCTGCAGTGCCCAAGGTGTACCTTGTGAAGGCCTTTCAATAAATACCTGCCCTTTACCCTTTCACTCTGTCCAGCCTCTGTTCCAGGGCAGCCTCTACAAGGCATCACCACAGAGGTGCCCGCAGGGAGCTCTGTGCACAGGTGTGATGCAGGTCCTCCTGCAGCAGCACACCTCTGGCACACACGTGTCAAGGCTCATGTGTGGAGTACAAGAATCACAAATTGGCATCCTGTCTTATCTTGCCACTTATCGACCTGCTCCTTCATCCCATCTTACTACAACTAATTCGCGTGACCGTTACGTGTGTCCTTCTTTGTGGTCGGGCACGCAGGTCTCAGCTGGCTGGTGGGTCCCTGTGGGCCCCTGATGAGGTGGGTGGGGCACTATAAAGTCCCAGAGCAGTCAAGAAGCTGAAACAAAGCCTGGAGACAGCAGGGAGCAAGAGTGAAATCTGACACCTCTGTGTGTTATCACCCATGTCTTGACCTCATCCTGCTTCTCCACAAACACCACGGTGCAAATGCCTAGCAGAGGGGTATAAAGCATCACGATGTCAGCAGAGTGTCCTCCTCAGCTGTAGTTTTGTGGTGCACACTGCATCACAAGGCTGTCCTGGGGACTGACACCGCTTGCAGAACTGCCCCTCTGATCCCAGTGCCTGTGTCAGACTCCCTGAGCCTGCAGTTCTACATTGTCTCTTCATTATCTATAGTTTTCAGTGCTACAGCCCTGTTACCTAATTCTGTTTTCCTTCTCATTCTGTCTCTGCAGAATTCCATAGGATTTTTTATGCTACGCACACTCAATTTTTTCCACTTGAAACTTCCCTGTAACTCCTCTTTTTGACTGGTTAGTCTCTGAACTGGCAGAGTCTCTCACCCTGAAGGTGTAAGAATGTTTGAACAGTCAGTGAAACAACCTAAAGTACTGCTTATACTGCTTATATGTGGTCATAACACAGCACTTCACGGATCACTCATTGAACTCCCCTGTTGGCCATACAAAAGGAAGGATGTCATTCCCTCCCTCCTCCTCTCCCTGCTGTGGAGGGCGCTGGGGCACATGGAGCAGTTGATGTGCTCCGTGTCACCTGAAAAGCCACTTCCATCTTTGTGAATAGGAGCAAGGTCTTCCAGCACAGACCAGTGCTACCCCTGTCACACACCAAAGTATGGGGTAGTGGTTGGGGCTGAGAACTTGAGATGAAGGAGAGGTTGCTTGAAAGTGAAGACTGGATCTGGGTTTTGGTTTGTGCTTTGGTGCTACTGATCCAATTTGGTGAAAAGTTGTGCTTACACTGTGCATACAAAGACATTATAAAGTAGTTTTCTTTAGAAGAGAGATGGAGTTGTTTAGCCTGGAAATGGGAGGGCCTTATTGTGGCCTTTCAGTACATAAAGACAACTTAAAAGAAAGATGAAGAGAGAGATTTTACCATGTCTTGTGTGACAGCACAGGGGAAAACAGTTTTAAACTGTAAGACGGTAGGTTTAGAAAGGAAATAAAGAAGAATTTCTTTACTATAAGAATGATGGGGCACTGGCACAGGTTGCCCAAAAAAAATCTGTGGATGTCACAACCCTAGAAGTGTTCAAGGTTGGATGAGGCTTTGAGCAACATGGTGTAGTGGAAGATGTCCTTGCCAATGATAAGGAATTTGGAACTAGATCTTCAAGACATCTTTCAACTCAAACCATGCTGATTCTATTATATTAAAAAACAACTTAGTCAACCTCTGTAGGACACTCAGGAAATGTCTTATTATTATTTTGAATTCTTTGTGGCATTGCAGCAATCCAGGGAGAGAAGTTTTACCTAGACTTTCTGATTTCCAGATCTGCTCTAATTTGGTTTTCTCTTTCTTCCTTTTAGGGCCCAGTGTCTTCAGCTGGCACAACTGAAGACTTATTTTCTGTGAGGTTTAATCCAATCAGAGCTTTGCATATCAAGGGGGAAGTGAGGGAAAGAAAGCATGAACATGCAGGTGGATGTGTTGGAATACAAAAATTACTAAAAGATGAAACGTATTAAAAACAACCAGAAAAGTCACAGTTACCTCTCACACACACAGCCATGGTTTTAGGATTGTGTTTCTAGAATTTATGGTTTGGTTTATGAGACTAACACAGACTGTTTTGGAATTAAGGGAACAATGAGTCTTGGTTTGCTGTTAGATTTCCACTGGGGAATCTAACTTCTGCTATTGATTGCCCCAGATACTCAGCCTTTATTTTCAAGCTAGATATTATACAGCAGTATTTGCAGTCTGCCAATGACTAAACTAAAAATCCCCTAAGAGCACTGAAACTTTTCTTCAAAACACAGCCACAGTTAGGCCTGGGAGATGTGCTGTCTGCAGGGAGTTTCCCGCCTCTGAATGCAGATCTGTTCAACTGCTAGAGTGACTCTGTGAAATCAATTGCACAATTACTTACAAAAAACATCTTTCAAATAAACTATTCCAGGATACTCTGCAGAATTAAATACTACAACTACACATGAGGAAGCTCTGCTGTCAGATAGTCTTGTGAATCAGGTATTGTTTTCACTGGTGAACAGTTTGCAGTCCAAAAAATATTAATACAGATAAACAGATTAAAAACACAGAATAGAGTTTTGGTGTCTGCCTACAAGATGGAAATTGCAACACTGAAGCCCAGTGTTACAAAGTAAAGACATGCTTTGTGGTCAGCAAGTTTTAACAACATGCATTTTAGATCACCACTAATTTCTACAGGTCTTGTTCTCTCCAATCGGAGTAGTTCTCTCTTCCATCTGTCAGCATAATCATAGAATCATAAATTGATTTGAGTTGGAAGAGACATAAAGATGATCCAGCTCCAACCCCTCTACCATGGGCAGGGACACCTTCCACCAGACCAGGTTGAAGAGTATGCTATTCATCTTTGGGATTGCATAGCATTTCTGGAAATGTCAATAGATTTTCAAAGGCTTTCAAGAGTCCTGGCAGTTCTTCAAGAAAATGATACTAAAGGCAGAAACACAGTCCTGTCCCAATAAAGGAGGATAAAAATGTATTAGGAGATCAGGTTAGTTAAACTGTGAACTCTTCATTGACATCTAAACCAAGAAGAGAGGCTAGAGAGTGGAAACTAGATCAGATCACTAAGGATGGATATAAAAGGACAAACTGAGCAAGTAAAAGCAGCACCAGAAGGACAAAGTATGAACTAAGTGCCATGAAGGAGCATCAGGGATAATTTGGAATTCTCAGAACTTTCAATCACTATATTAGAAGGACGAGGAATATAGACCAAAGTCCATAATTTTCTGCTAGCTAATGGACAGGAAAAGTGAATAACAAAAAATATCAAGAAGGCAAATTGTATATGTGGTTTTGAGACTGTCTTCACCAAAAAGGTCAGATGTGACCTAATACAGCTATGGACAAAAAAAGGGGTAAGACCTCTGAGTGCAATAAGGAAATTATAAATTATAGAGTGAGCTAGGTAAATTAGATGTTTTTAACTTGCCTGATCTGACAAACTTTATCTTAAGATAATGCATGAAGACCTAAAGGAAGGAAGCCTCTTTGAACAAGTAAAAACTTTGTGTCCCTGAGGAGAATGGATTATGTCTTTAGTGAAGGGAACAAAAAAGGATACAAGACATAACACAGTAAATATTCTATTGTCAGTTTTACTTCAATCACTGGGGAAAAAAAGGAAGAAAACAAATGAAAAATGAAATTATTAGAAGCTGTGGAAAAGTAACTAGAAATGGGCAGCAGCAATAGACTTGGATTTCCTGAAAGCAAATCATGTCAGACCAGTTTAATTTTCTTCTGTAGTAGCAGTTGGCTTTTTGGATAGAACAACAAAAATAAAATCAAATATTTAGGCTTCTGTCTGATGATTGCCTAAGAAAGTTAATGATATCTGTCTCCTGTTACAGAAACAGACAGGCCTAACAAATTGCTGGGTTTGTTTATACTTAGTTTATGCAGTTCTTTGAAAAGCAGCTGTTTGTCCATTTTCTTGGACTTTTAATGTTGCCCACAGAGCAAAAAATGCACTATCAATTTGAACTAATAAAAGTAGTGATCCAAAAACTTTGAAAATATTTAAACCCACATTTCAAAACCATTTCAAAACAGAAACTAAAAATTTCCTTCTGAAGAAACAAAAACTCCTCAGTATGCCACTTGTCTGGATTCAAGATGCACATTTTTGCCCTTTACGGCCATTTCCTTTTTTAAGCCTTATTGCTTGGTGTTTCCATGGCTACCGATCAAGAACTGAAATCGCTGGGTAATATAGTTTATTTCCAGCCAGAATTGTGCTCCAGCAGTCAGTTTTTAGCAATTAAAGGAGACAGGCTATAAGGTGGACTCGAAAAAAGCCTCTAAACCTATAGGTGGTAAAATGTGCTGGGGTTTATGGGCTGCTTGTTTCTGACTTACAAGGTGCATTAGCATTATTACAGATATAGCCTAATGTGTAGTAAGTCTGATTATGAATGACATCAATTCTTGGTCTTAAATTTGCTACTTGTGAAGACAAAGGGCAGAGAGCCAACCCCTCCTTTGAAATACTCACCCCTCCAGTCCTGAAAAAATGGTCTGTTTCCTGTTTTGTTTGAGTGGAAGTCCTTCATCTGTTTTGGCACGCGAATAAAGTATTTTCTGCTTCCTCAAATATTAAGTCTAGCCTCCACACACCAGTTGCACCTTGCCAAGTGAATGGTGCAGGTCAATAGGAAATCTAGAAAAAAAGGGAATGAACACACTGACAGACAAGTAATTTTTGTGTTTTAAGGAAGCGGAACTTTCTTTTTAATTGTGATTATTTCCCATTGCACAGGTCCAAATTATATCACAATTCCTAATATATTTGCAGTGATATAGATAGGCTAGGTTCAAATGGGGAAGACATTACTACTTAGTGCTGCCCTATGACATTACCACTTAGTGCTGCCTGGTGACTTAAAAGGTCACCTAATTCCCACCTTCCTGTTTGCCTGTTTTGGTAACAACAGTCCCATGCTAAAGGCTTCCCAGCAGATCAGCTTGTGCTGTGCTCCAAGAATAAGCATTGTCAGGCTAAAATGAGTCTGCTCTGGGACACCAGTGAGTCAGTGATGTTCCTTCTGGGCAGGAAATGTGTCAAGGCCCCACCATAACCTGTTAATACAGTGGGAAATGCTGTCCTCCAAGTGTGACAAAATGCATAGGAGAACTGCCTATTAAAAAAAGCAGGACGCTACCTGCCTGGCCGCCTACTCATGTGGGTGACACTCACACACTCCTGCTCAGCCGATTGTGTTCTGTAGCCATCTTCTTGTGTCTGTAGTGACTATAGCATCACTTACTGTTTCCTGAAGTCACCACTAAGTTGCAACCACTAAGTTGCTTTGATTCAACAGAGGAGAAATAATTTTCACTTGAAATCTGCTTCTCTTCAGAGAGCTGTTGTGTAGCTTGAGGAGATAATGGTTGTAAAAAACATGGAGATTCTAAGCTGAGAATTAGCTCACATTTTCTCATAGTTTTATTGGTTTTTTTTTCAGTGCTTACGTTTGTGTCTGGTAGATTTTTTGCAGTTGATTGAAGAGATTTTGCTCTCCAGTGTAGATCATGGGAAAAGAAAAGCTAATTCACACAATTAGCTCGACCGAGACTGTTCTCGCTTAAGTACCAGTGAGTAATCTGACTGTGAGGAACTGATTTAAAAAGGCAGAGTCCCACTGTACAAATGAGATGAACTCTAGTTTTCCAAGCCCCAGTGAGCTAAATTTCAATACCACTTACACTCTGTGTATCTGTGCATCTACACTACTGAATGTTTGGTTCCCAGAGTAAGTACAGGAGCCTCATGACTTCAGTACTTTAAAAACAGACAGAATTCAGACTACTTCTATACCCCACCCTTTCAGGGACATTCTTTCAAACAGATCATCTATGCAATATTGAACCTCTTACATCACCTTAAGGATGGGGATGTATACTGGTGCAAGTGTCTAATATATACTCATGTACGCATCTAAAGGCTAGATGTCTAACTCTGAGCTGGTTACTCTATGCTGTCTTTACAGTTTCTGGAGGGAAAAAATACCCAGGAGCCACCGCCCTCCAAGAAATGTATCTGAGATCTGTTAAGCAGTGGAATTATCACCCAGCTCCCTAGAAAGAGTTCTTTTGCCATCCTCCATCTTTCCCGGACCTGTGCTGTCATTTGCTTTGCTGCATGGGCACTGACCATGAGCAGATGAACCCCCTCTGAGGTGCTTGAATTTGTTCATCCAGGTGCAGGTGTTTTCTTCTGGTTTAGTTCTCTGCCAGAGAGAAAAAAGTCACAAAGGCTCATAGAAAGGACTCACAAGTGCTGAGTTCAGAACAATGAAATTAGTGGGAGCACAAGGATGAACTTTTGAGGTGATGGGGCACTCAGGGTAGCTCAGTTAATTTGGTTCCCTGCATTTTGGATAGGCAGGTGCTGGGTGCGTATTAAGAACATCAAAATTGTCCTGTCATACTCACAAATTGGCCCAAAGCCTGTATCTGTGTATAAGCTTGTGCCAAAGTCTGTGAAGGTGCTAGGAAGGTTTACTCTTCTATCTCAAGATCTGCATTCAGAATACAATGATATTCCCTGAGTATTTTCACTTACCACTGACTGCAGTTCTCCTGGGAAACAGGCCACCTGAAGAGGACTTATTTAACTTCTTCAAGCAGTCCTCAGAGAACTGCTGGAAATCCAAGTTAATTCATTTAGCTTGTCCTTCCTCTGTTCTGAAACTCCAGTGCCACTCAGTGTTATATGGAAATTGTCTTGTCTCTATCAACCTTCTTCCTGTTCCTCTGTGCTGTGATCACACCAGATATTTCCGAATTGGTTATAAAAATATATATTTGCATATGCAGGCATCTTGTTCTACAGTTTTCTTAAAAGTTTTCAAAGCCTGTTTTCAAGTGTCTCTTACACCACTGGTTCTCTGCATGTCTGTGTCTGTTCTGGGGGCTTTTAAAAGCCTCATTTTGCTGGAAAGCAGCACTGACATAAGATTAACTGGCTCTCTACAGATTCAGTGAAGGGAAAATGGACCACCCTCCTAATCGACTGGTGCTGTTCTCAATTCACTGGTCAAAAGTCTGCAGAGGGCCTTCTGGTAGATTTGGAAGCTTGTTACTGTCACACCTGTCTGCCTGCCGACCTACCCATCACCTGCTGTGCGAACAGTCAGAACTGAAATTCACCCAGTGCTTTGCTTGAAATCACTCTGGACCAAATGCCATCTGGACCTACCCTCACATAAGTCTAAAGCAATCTTAAAAAACAAAGAGCAGACTTTTATTCTAGCTGATAGACAGCAATATTCTCGTCCTTCATTGAAAGCAACATGTTATGTGTCCAAAGAACATTTTATAATAACTTTGAAGGAAACAGTTAATCCTGCACACTAGAGAACTAAATTATAGTGAAAGAGGTTCCTGCTTTTCTAATCACCTCATAGTAATGTAGTCAACTTCAGTTCAAGTGTGGGGCTAACATTTCTGCCAAAATATAGAATAAAAGGTAATTTCTCTTATTTTTTTCCCCAGCCATTTTGACATTGAAAATTTTAAGCTAATTACTTGATGACAGGGATCAAAGGCAAATCAGTTAAGTCACTTCCCAAAGACAGCTTTTGATAATGCTCTTTTCTGTGTTGTTCTGTGATTAAAAATATTAATAAATTTGGTTATCTAAAGAGAAAGGGGAGGGAATCGGTGAGGAGTTGAAAGATATTTTAATGCAGATTGGTTTTCATTTATGTAGATTGAACATAATTGTATAAAATAACTAACTTTATTTCATAGCAGAAATCCCAGACAGCCTACAGATAATGTATTGCTAATGCTAATACAGGCTACTTTCAGTTTTCCTTCTCTGGACTAAAAGCCACATTTTGTACCCAGGGTGATACACTCTCTTTACATGTGTAAATTTAACAGTAGAGTCACAGCATCATAGAACCCCACGGTCCCATTCTATTCTAGAGTTTGGATGGGACCTCTGGGGGTCATTTGTTTAACACCATGCTTAAAGCAGCAGCAAGGGCCTTGCCCACCAGAACTCTGAATACTTCCATCCAAACGTGGAGATTCTACAGCCCCTTTGGAAAACTCATTCCAGCATTGCATTGTCCACAGAGAGAAAATATTTTCTTGCACCTAACTGGAAATACTCTTGTTGGAACCCGTGCCTGTTTGCCCTTGTGCTTTTGCTCCTTGCCTACAAGAAGAGTCAGGTCATTTTTCTTTATAGCAAAGTCAGAAGTTACTTTCACAGGAACGCTAATCCATGTCCCTGTTCTCAGTAGAACTAAAAATCCTGTTATTCTCCCTGGCAAAGGTTTCTTGAGATTATCTTTAAAATCTTCACTAATGAAGATGCCACAACTTAGGTATCTTACTGATGCTTATTGATCTTTGTGTTAGGAACACATTCCATAATATCTAAACTATATCTTGTCCTTCAGAAAATTAATTATTATTATTTTATTTCACTGTCTGGAAATGAAAAGTCATATATCACTACCCTTTCACTATATTTTCCATACTTTTGACTGTATTTTCAATAGTGAATTTTTATCATGTTCTACTATACTTCTTTTTTATTCCAAAAAAACCCTGAATTACCTCTGCATTGATGGATAGATCACATTTTCTAAATTTCTCAGTATTCCTGTTATTCTTCTTAGTGTGGCTGCATCTCTGGTAAAGTTTAGTGCCCCAAGCTACATAGAGACAGAAAGATTAATTGCTTCATAAGTTCTGCAGAAGACAGTCCTGTTCATTTGGTATGGTGATTTGTTTTGTTTATAACCACAGTGCATTGTAGTTCTGTCATACAGTTTGTGGTCCACAACAGACTTTAATACTCCAAAGTATTCTGTCTTTTTTTTTTTTCCCCCATAGATATATTTGTGTAGTTGCCTTTTTTTTCCCCCACTGGGTTGGTCCTTGCTGTTCATTGATTTTTAAGTTGAGTTTTTTTGTTGTTATTGTTTTCAAACCCATTTTTTCCAATATCAAGTAATTATCTTGAATTCTAATCCTGTCTTCAGCGGTGTTTACAGTCTGCTTTGTGCCTTGATGTCTACACACTTCATAAGAGATTCTGTTCCATCAACCTTCCCATTAATCAAAATATTCATGGGCAGTCAGGTGAGTGCCATGATAGATCTCACTTGACATGCTGTGCCAATTTGGAATGATCTACTAATATTTACTCTGGAACATTTTACTGCAAAGCTGCCTTTTGACTATTTTATCTAGACCATTTTTCTCCAATTTAGTTGAAACAATGTTAGAGAATGTGGGCACCTAAAGCAATATTTGGGGGAAACTGAGGAAATGAGTTCCAAAACATCAGTCTAAACAATTCTCTTTACTAGCATTCTGAGACTAAAGTGTTCCCTAGCACCTAGACCTTCCTGTTTTCAAGCACACACTGTGCAGCTGAGAGCCAGCTCATACCTAAATCCATTCAGGATCTTGAAACTATACACAGGGATTTTCACTTTCTGAGGGGCCTGTTGAGACAGGAGCACCCTTACATGCATCGAGAAAATCTTACCCCAAGATGTTTATCTGTTCATCAGCATAGCTATATCCTCTCCCTGCACAGCAACAGCTTTGTGACAAACACTCTTCCTCAAGCATCCCTGTGTCTTCACTGTGGATTTTGCCAATAGATCAGTGTCAGCTCTGTGGGTGACTTTCTTACACCTCTAGACAATACATGGTATGCCAGCAAAATCCTGTGGCGGAGACCTGGCTTCAATTTCTTCAGTTTCAAACAATGTGTTTGCTTTTAAAAGCCTCCTCCCTTCCCCTCGGCTCTAAATTTACACTTGTCATTTGAGTGGTGACTCATACCCTTCTGACTCAGCCGCATCTAATCAGTGGCCTATTGAAAAAAAAATATTTTTCTCTGACTTTGAAGAGCCATGTGTCAGTTAGCACACTAACTACCAATTCATACGCTAACAGCCAACATGAAGAACAATCTAGACAGTCAGCCCTTCATCTAGGTTCTGAATAAATAGTGCCCAAACTGCATATTTGCTCTGAGCTTGTCCAGTTCAAATAGTTTTGCAGCCCTGGAAAGAGTTTTGTTATCTTTCAATGGCAGGAAGGAAAATGAATGTTGGCATTTCTTTTGCTGAGGGCTTCCTCCACGCCAGGCCAACAGATTCAAAGAAGCAAGAATGTAGTGCACACTTGGGAGCAGAGTCCTGCCCAGGCACTGACTATCTCTTACCTGCTTACGTGCAGATGGACTTTAGATGTATCTACATTAACATTTTAGTTCAGATCAGGACTAGGTATTTTACAATAACCCTGTCTTATACTTCCCATCTTCTGTTTCACATCACAGAGCATTCATGGAAGACAGAAACTGGATTCCATCTGACTAAAACCAGAATGGAAGACAAACTCCAGGTATGCACCTATTTCACTACAGCTGCTAATGCATGTACACTCCTGGGAAACACGTTAGAGACCCCCCCCCAAAACACATAACATGTTCATGTTCATGTAAATACAAAGTGTTTCCCTCAATAGATCCATGTTGGGCTGCACCACTTGCCAGGGCAGACACAGGCTTTGTCAATTGCAGCACAATTTCTTCCCACCAGCTCCACGATCCTTGGGCCTGTATTAGTGTGCTGGCACGCTGGCTGGGCCAGGAGAGCTGCGGCTGGTCCAGATGTGCCCAACGCGAGAGGAGGACACTCTGTGGCACTTGTGTGCCTCGTTAGCCAGCTTCCTCGCCCGTGCGGTGGAAGGCACGGAGCCACACGTGCCTGGGGCTTAAGGATTGCTCAAGTGTAGCCAGAGATTAATGAGTGAGGTGGCCCTTCGGTTGGTATTCCAAGGGTTTATTGTAGAAACTGCCGCGAAGGGGCCTGGAAGCGAAGAGAGTGAAATTCCAGCCCGAGTGGGCTTAAAAGGGGTACAGAGAAGGAGGCGGGGATGACACAGCAGTGACCTATAGGAAGAAGGGAAGGGCAGGACAGATCTCGTTACCTTTGCTTAGGAGATACAAGGGGTGTCTGTCCACTGTCAGTCAGACAGACCGAGCCTACATCAGGTCACAGGAGTTCAATGGGAGAAGCCATTCTCACAGAGGGGGATTTAACGTTTGGAGTTGGTCCGCCAAACCTCTTTAACCGGGCTATGTAGCCCCTGGGGCATTCCTGTGGTTGGCTTAGTCACCACAGCAGGCATGCTTACTCCCTCATCCCTGGCACTGTGTTTCTGCTGTTTTCCTAGCAGTGCATTGAGGCATGGCTGAACAAGATCTTTTCCAGAGCCAAGTCATAGAAAAGTTATGTACTATTTTGGGAGAGTGATTTTCTGTAGTCATTGTAAAACCACTAAGTCAAGGTTAATTGTTTTCTTGAGGTCCTCTGTATCTCCTTCGGCTTTTTGGTCTCATATTGCACTGGTTTGTTTTCTTTTTAAGAAGTCAAATAGCTCAAATGATCATCCAAAACAGCTAGTTAAACTCTACAGTCTTTGTTACAAATTTTGTGTGTTTTCAATTTCCTTTTGAAGTCTATTAAAATATGTCCCTCTCATATATTTTTTCTTTAGGTGGAGCTCTGGCGTTTTCAGCATCAGTTAAAATGATTCACAGACACCTGCTCCTGAAAATACAGAGTTAATGAGAAATCATAAATTGGTAGGGGGGAAAAAAAAAGCCATCTTATTTCTGACTTTTCTTTGTGTTCTGGGAGTGATCGTCTGTGATTCAGGATGAAATACTCTATTAACATTCTCATGTTATCCTCCCTTTCAGAGAGTTATAGTTCTGGTAGGGCTTTTCCTTGTACCCACTTATTTTTACATTGAAAACCAAGTGATATTCAATAATCACAGAGATTTTCTTTCATTCGACATCTGAATTTCAACCACTCAGCCTTGTACAATGGAAAAATTCCTACCATAACATTCATTCAGCTTTGGCAGCTCTTTATTCCAGATCCTTACAGCTAATTTATCCTATACAATGCTCAGGAGCTGAGACACCTAACTCAGAGCAGTGGATTTTAAACTCCAGGCTGCCAGATTTCCAGTCACTAAGGAACACTGGAAAAGAATTAAAACTTGAAAACTGACCACTTGATTCTCATAAAAGTCCTTGAAACACAAAACTCTTCCGCTTGGGCCATTAAAGGAGTGGAAAAGAACTCTTCTTATTCAATGTCAAATAATTAAGGAAAGGTTGTGCACCCTTTTTCTTAAGAAGCTTTTTGAAATATATATTGCAGCTTTACAAAATAAAGAGGTTCAAATTATCCAGAAAGGAAGTGAAATATCTTCATTGAAATACCTCTTCTTAAGTGTGTCCATTTAAAACAGCAGAAAGGGATTGTAACAGTTTCTATGCCAGCCTGGAAATAGATCACAACTCTCAGAATTAATCCAAACTCTGTCCTTCATTGTGAAGAGTGGCCAACGACGGCTGCCTTTTGCCATATTAATAATTTCACAAAGCTTATAGGTTGCTTTAATGCAAATTTGCAGAATTCATGAAATATGGCAAGAGAGAAGGGATTCATTGTCTTGGTGGAGCCTATTCAATGTAGGTATGCCAATCAGATTGTGCAAGAGTGAAGGTACCGTTTACTTTCTGCCTAAGGAGGATGGCAATATAAGTCTCTAGAAATTCTGCAGTCACTTGACTTGACAGCATCAGGATTTTCTGCCCACAAAAAATGTAATAAACCAAAGAAGGACAGTGATAACATCAATCACAAGCAATGACCTTGATATAATTTCAACAGGTCATTGGCAGCACATCATAAAATGCAGCAGACTAAAAATAATTTAATAGTTCTCAAAAATTCAAACTAAAAAAATAAGTGGTCATTAAAGGAAAGCCAAATATTATTTATCATTTCTTTTTTTCCTTGATAAAATCTCCTTGCCTTAAAAGTTTGAGATCTTCTTTTTATTTTATGACTTGCTTCAAAGACTAGTGCCAAACATCTGAAAATGAAGATTATATGAAGGAAAATTCTGTATTGATGCTATTCTCTGAATTTAGATTCAAAAGGGTGAATCCTAAAATTTTAAAGTCCTTTTGAAAGTTCACAATTTTTCAAGTGGAAAAAGTATTTTCTTAAGTTTTTATTATTGTTAATATCTGTAAAATTAACAATAAAATAATTAAAATAAGGAAATTAAGATAGTAAGATGGACTGACTAGAGATATAGAGCAATGTCTCAGTTTCATGGTTCAATCTTTTTAGTATCATTACTGGTTTGGAATTTTACATTTCAAAAAACTTTACGCAGAACAGTTTTGCGTTGAGCTCTATAGTCACCAGGTTTTTTCCAACAGTTCATCTTGTTCTTTGTCGTTTAAAAACAGAAACATTTTTCTGCCTATAAAATCTTCAGGAATACTTTGAAAAACAGAAATTTTGACACATGTTCTTATGGATGTGCATGTGTTTTTGTTTCTTTAACATCATTATTACTATTTCCTTAAATTCAGTGTTTTTTAAAAAAAGGGTTTTGGCAGTGTACAACACCCATTGGCTAATACTGAGTTATGAAGAACTTCAAGAGAGAGATTCTTTCCACCTTTGTTATGGGAAACTGAGATAATGAAACAAAGAAAGAGTGATACACTTATGAAGGCGTTTAGCATCTAAAGATGGATTTTCCATCCTTGAAGCTCTTCAAAATTTCTTGGTTGAAACAATCTCTGTTCAAACCTCAGTTATTGTAACATTCTATGATTTTTTCTTTCCTAAAGAACAGAAATAATGAAAGATATATTTTTCCTTCTCAGGCTGAAGCAAGCTCTGGACACTATGCAAACCTCATTAGAAGACAAATAAGCCTTTTCCATTGGCTTCTTTTCTATCAGCTTGTCCTAGAGTTGTGCAACTCTCCCTGATTATTTCCCTGGGAACCTTGAGTCTTATTTGGCCTATAATACAGAATAAATGAACCTATAGCCCTACCTCACGTGGGTTTGATGAGAATGAAGGGACTGCAGGCTTTGAAGTATCATGGCAATAAAGTTAGCTCAATAACTCTAGTAATTCCATGAAATATCCCGAGTTGCTGCAATAAAAACATGCCTACCTAATTGCTCAGAGATTTCTGAGTAAGGTATTTTGCCAGGGACAGTGCGAACTGCATCTCACATTTCATGAGCATCTTTCCTGTGATGGGCTTCACTTCCTTGACCTGCCTGAAGACAGAATCCTGTAATTGGCCTACTGAGAAAGAGGAATGGGTTGTTTTGGTTTTCAGTCATGTGGAATGATTCAAGACAGTTTCTTCAAACAATTCTCCTTTGCTCAGTCAAAGGTATGCAACAGTGTGAAACGGTAGTGAAAGGTCTACATGTCTGCATTTTGTGCTGAAAACTTTTTAAACTGAAGGTGGAGACCGATCCAACTGCCTGGGCCATCCTTCACAGCCTGTTCTCCACCAGTCTGTTCTTCTCAAACAGGCTTATAGCCTTATTCACTTACCTGCCCTCCAGGAGAAGTCCATTAGCTCTTCAATATTCTTTCTGTATCAGATCTTGACAAGCCGTATTATTTTCCTAGTACCTGATAAAAAACCAGTTTCCAATAAATGTTCCATCTGTGATTGTCTTTCTCTCTTGGAACTGTTTATCTTATGACTACCATTTTTCTTCTTTTATTTGCTTTACAGCTCCTCTGTTTTGACATTTCTGTGACAGAATAATAGCAAGTGATGGACACAATTCAGTTATACATATTATTCATAGAAATGATATAGCTATAAGACTCTAGCCTGTAATTTTTTCTTGAGTGATGAGAGGGCACACTGTGGTTAAAACCAAATGTGCTGATAAATAAATTGCAACTGTCATACTTTGGTGCCATGCAGATATTGGCAGCATTTTCCAAAAGCAAAAGTAAGGCTATTCTCAACAAGTCATTGAAGAGGGAGGATTTAAAGGATCATTACAAATCAGATAGTAAAGATGGAAATTGGTTTTGTTGATTCAAATATAGAGGGTATGATACCAGAGTGTATGTTAGAGGTACTTCAGTCAGATAATCAGCCTTTACATCAAAGTGCAGAGGGTATTTAAAACTCAAATAAAATAGAGGGAGAGAAAGAGAGAAGGGAAGAGGGAAGCTTCTCCCCTGTGCCCACTCAAGAAGAGTAGAGTCCCAGGACACTGCCTCTGGGGAGACAGTGGCTGTCCAGTGCAGCAGGTGGTAAGGATAAAGATGACAAGATCCCTGATGATTTTTGTCATGGTTTTCCCCTAGCATTACATACTTTTCATTCTGAGCCACTCCTGGTCCCCACTGTTTCCACTTCGGTTGCTATTAGTTCTGAGGAAAGTATACTAAGAGGATGCAATTTTTACATGTTAGCTACTGTGCACATAAATTATTGGATAATATTTTTTAATTATTTAAGTTGCAGATCTTTATTTTATTATTCAATGTTTCATTTTCTCCAATATGATTCAAGGTCTACAAAACAAGAGGTAAGGAGGGAGGATAAAGAGGGGAAAAATGATAGTTGCTTCCCATGAGACCCATGAGAACTCACCCTGAAAACACTTATCAGAGTTTTGAGGTGCAGGGCCATGAGGACAATGCAAGAATAAAACACAAAAAGGACCACTACTGAGACTTAAAAATGCATGTGATAAAGTAAAGCTGAGAATAGCATAAAACAGTATGTGATATCAAGTGCCACTTTGCTTCATATATTTCCTTACAGGTTTATTTGTGAAATATCAGCTAAGTCAATAAGCATTCCTATTCCAGCTTCACCTGGACTTTAAAAAGTGTCTTTATCACTAGACAGCTATCATTAGCAGCTTCCCTAAATGGCCATTTCAGCCCAGGGTGAATGCACAACCTCATATACATGAATGAACAATCTCATATTTACTATGTGACTTTAAAAAAAATGGCAAACATATTACTTCCACAACATTTTTTCTGAGTTTTTTTAAGCAGTTATTTTCTACTGTACCTGTGTCTGTTTTCTGTAACCTGTTGCTGCTCAGGGATTTTTTTTGTCTAAACTTAGGCAGGCCTTCAGGCAAGGAAATTTTTTTACTCTGTATTTGCAGAGTACAACCACACCTGAGGAACCAGGCAGTATAGCTGCAAAAATAAAATATAACAAAATAAAATATGTGATGTGTTGTCACAACATTTATGAAAGTTAATGCACAGCAGTCCAAGTTTACATGGTTGAGTATGTCCCCTTCTTAAGCATCTCAGCCAGTCTTTTCAGCCATTATGTACCCTTTTTATTAACATGGTCATGGATGAACACTGGTGAGACTGGTGGGTCTGCTCCCCACAGTGCAAGAGCAGAGTGCCCCACCAAAGCACAAGGAAATGCCTTTGTATCTTCGGGGCCATGGGAAATAATCTTAGATGAAAACTGGCCAGTAGACACACTAGCTTTTGTGAGAGGCATAGTACTGAAAACTGATGGGAAAACTGTAATTTAATTTAAAAAAACCCCAAAGTCACTGAAAGTTCTCTCTGAGATTCCTCTTGAAAGGATAAATCTTCTGTGCAAGTTATCATTCCAAGCCAGAGCTGAAATGTTGGATACGATTTTCGTAGAAATGTGACCTTTCATGACAAGATCTTTGAAGAGTACAACATTTGAAAAAGAATAAGGTTCAAGTGGAAAGTGGCAAAAAAATGAGTATTTGTTAAATGGTTTACCTTAATGGACTGTAATGAATGTAAAGATATGCAAAACTACTAGGCAAACAAATCCAGATGAGACGAATTAGAGTAAATGAAAATACTGCTCAACACTGTAAATAACCTTTCAAAATTTCATGAGTTATCAGTTAGTTTGATAAAATCCAACTCTAGCCCTGAAAATCAGCAAGAATGAAATTTTACGCTCAATTAAAATTTTGCAAACTTCATAAATTTAGAGGAATTCCTCTGACTTGGTAGAGTCCACATGGAAATTGGTGTAGGAGTATCACTCATGCTGTCTCTTCCCTTCTCTAGTGCAGTCACTATAAATCCAGAAACAGCCCACATCTTCCTGTTTATGCTTTTTTCAAAAAGCCCAGACATTTAAAAGCCTAATCATTTACCAAGCTGGTTGTTGCTACCGGTAGCAAAATTGCATGTTTGCTGTGCATCAAAGCAGAAAACCCAAACCTAGCCTTCTTTCATAACTATTTCTTTAGTCAGAAAAAAGTCTTACACCCTGTAATCAGGGATGAATATTATATAAAGACTAATTACTTCCACAAAGTAAGGAAGAGGACATGAATGGGACACTCTAGAGAATTTTATCTCAAAAGATCCTTTAGCACTTTATATATTAAGATTGTTTTTTTTCCAAGGCATCTTAAGACTGTTCATCTGATGAGGCTGGTGAGGAGAATTCACATGTATATATGGGGGATGGGAGAAGATATGCACTGACTTCCAAACTAAACTATAAAATTCATATGCATTAACTTCAAAACTACAGCAATAAGTTGCTAAATTATATTATGTTCACAAAATGCTGCAACTCAGGTTTTGTGTGACCTTGTCCCTTGGTCTTGTTCTACATCTGCAATTGGTTACAGTCTGTTCCATGCTCCCCAAACACTCCTAGGCTTGTAACAGCCTTGTTACTCTAATTCCTCTGCACCCGATTTTTCCATTTCATTTTCTTGCTCTGGCAATCTTTTCTCTGTGAGGGATACATCACTTTGCTGTAGTCAAGTTAGGCTTTTCAGTCTTCTTCTCATTTGTGGCACCAGCAATTAGAGCCTTGCAAGCTTGAAAGAAGGGTAGTTCTCTCTGTCTGAGCTTTGCACCACAGTGCTCTAGGCAGAAAAGGAAGGGCAGGGTGAATTTTACATAGTGCCTGCAGCTCAGGGGTGGCCTGTGCTCCTTACAAGAGGTGCCTGCAGGATTTGCCTATTGATCAAATTCCGGTCATGCTCTATTGTTGCCTGGCAAATATAACATGTTGTGAATTTAGAAATTTTCTGGTGGAAACAAGAAGACAGCTGACAGTGCTAGAGTCTTCCTATAAAGACTTTTAAAATTCCTGCTCTGAAGCTAGAAATGTTCTGTTAAGCATTGGTAAGGTTTCTTCACTCATGGTATCTTGTTCAAACCCCATGCTCAAGCAGAATCAGCTGCAGAAATTTGTCCAGAGCCATATCCATTTGTGTTTGAAATATCTTCATGAATGGAGTCTCCACAACATCTTTCACACTATGTAAATGTTTTCATGTGTTCAGAGGGAGTTTCGTGTTTCTGTTTTGTGCCCATCAGTTTCTTCTCCTGTCAGTGGGTGCTAGTTAGAACAGCTTGACTCCCTCTTCTTCATTACCTCCAATCAGATATGTATTCACATGGATAAAGTCGATGAGCCTCCTCTTTTTCCACCTGAATATTCTCAGATTTCTCAGCCTGTTCTTGTATGCAAGATACTCCCTTAATCATCTTAGTGGCCTTTCTTTGGCCTCACTTCAGTAAGTCTATGTCTCCTCTGGAGTCCATGCCCAGTCTCTCTGGGGTGCCAGTGCTGAGCACAGAAGAATCACCTCTCCCCATCTGCTGACTGCACTTTCTAATGCAGTGCAGGCTGGTGTTGGCTGTCTTTGCCACAGGGACACACCAGCTCAAGGTCAGTTGCTTGTCCCCCCTGACCCCAGGTCCTTCTTTCAGAGCTGCTTCCCTGACAGTCTTTGCTCAACGTGTCCAGGTGCCTGGGGTTACTTCTTCCCTGATGCAGGACTTAGCATTTCCTTTTACTGAACTTCACAAGATTTCTGTCGGCCCATTTCTCCACTTGTCCAGGTCCCACTGAATGGCAGCACACTCAGCTGGTCTGTTATCCACTCTTCCCAGTTTTGTTTTTTGTTGTGCACTAGGCACCAAACAGGAAGCTTCTCCATCAGAAACAGCCAGACTATGTCAGGGGAAACTTAAAAGAAGGAGGTCATTTCAAAGCAAAAAGACAGCATGGAAAACTTCCACCCAAATCATTAACAGTCTGCAAAATTTAAGCAGCTGAAAATACAACAGGAAGTATCAGAGTCACCATTATTACCACTGGAGCTACCAGCTCCATTTGTCACATCCTGATCATCACCACTGGCAGAGGCAGCCAAGAGAGAACTCAGCACACCCCCACGTTGTGTTCCACCAGTCGTCTCACACTGAGTCTGAAAAAATGGGAATGACATAATTGAAATGTGCAGCATCTCGGAACAGATAGTCTTTTTGTCCAGACATTTCTTATCTTTCATGGTTTCCCCTCTTCTCTCACTATCTATTTTTTGCCATGGAAGGCAACAAGATATCTGAAAATTTAATGTAATATTATGACATGCCGTGCACAGAGAGCCCCAAAGTATTAAAACGACACATTCATTCATGCTCATCAGCTCTTCCTTGCTAATTTAAAGTATTCAATCAATGAGGTAATTTATCCCTCTCTGAAGAGGTTACTCTTAAGAGAAATTTTTAGAAACATGGGATCATTTAGGTTGGAAAAGACCTTTAAGATTGAGTCCAGCCATTAACCCTGCACTGTCAAGTCCACCACCAAACCCTGTACCTAAGCATCACATCTACTTGTCTTTCAAATACCTCCAGGGATGGTGACTCCACCACTTCCCTGAGCAGCCTGTTCCAATACTTGACAACCCTTTCCCAGAAGAAACTTTTCCAAATATCCGATATAAACCTCCCTCAATGCAACTTGAAGCCATTTGATCTCGTACTATGCCTGTGTTCAGAAGTAAGAGCAATGGGGAGATTTTTAAAAAAAGATAGATGTACTTTATGCAGAAGTTGAGCTTTGAACAAAACACACCAGAAGGTTGAACAAGGTGGGCCAGAAACTTAAGGAAGTGCTGAGCTGGCTTTGAGATGTGGCTTAAAATGGAATAATGGCACCACAGATGATCTGACTTCTGTGCACTACTGCCTTATGCTGGAGAGGCCCAAGAGACCTTTGCCTGAAGCACAAAGACAAGGCAGAAGATCTTCATAAAATTGCTCAAAGTTTATGATAGTTTAAAGAGAAATCTCCTATTTTGCTGTCGGGTATACAATTCTTGCAAAGAAATCAACAGTATCAGATTGAACTTTAAATCACTCTTCACTTACTCCCAAATAGACTCAAAATCTGCTGATAAATATGAAAGGAGAAACTGATTTTTTTGGTTTTTTTTCCACAAGAATGGTGTCAGGAGTTTGTGTTTTGCAAAGGAGTCACAACTGAAGTATAGCAAATTGTGAGGAAATGATGCCTCTTTTATGCAGCACTGATTATTTGTGTCTGTGTGTACATATTATGTGTGTCTGTGCTGCTCCTGCTCTCTCTCAGCTGGTTTGAGAGCGTTCTGTGTGCCCCTTCCTTTGCATTATGAAACAGAAAACCCCATTTAAGCTCAAAAAAGGATTAGAGTATGTCTTTCCCCTGGCAAGTCTGTCAGTAACAGCAGCATAAAGGTAGAGATACAAACCCAGGAATGTCAAGTCTGTTTTCTTCCAAAAGACCATCAGGGAAGTATGAAAAAACCTCCATAAAGTTGGGGAAAAAAGGAAAAGTAAAAAAAAAAGGGAAGCCTTGTGTTACAGCAGTGCCTGTCCATTACCTGTTCCAGGAGAGACAGAACTGACTGATAAGACAGAGCCTTGTGAGGAGGCTGAATAAATAGTGAGGGTCAAAACTGTGGGTCTTTTTTTTGCAGCACAAAGCTGTGAAATGATGGAGTACCAGCTTCCTTAATTGGTTAAACTCTTTGAAAGATCTGTTTTTCTTGATATAGG
This sequence comes from Callaeas wilsoni, assembly GCA_013398955.1. Taxonomy (NCBI): domain Eukaryota; kingdom Metazoa; phylum Chordata; class Aves; order Passeriformes; family Callaeidae; genus Callaeas; species Callaeas wilsoni. The sequence continues at coordinate 105,811 of VWPU01014903.1, read as the reverse complement.
TAAATAGTCTCATCTAACGGTGGCGTTAATAAAGTAGGGATGTTAGGGGTTGGATACTATATTGACGAAACCAAGACTGCAGGGCTGGAATCCTACTACTGGAAAGATGAAATCTTTTCCATGGTAACAGTGAATAAATTGTTCTGTGAAAAAGAAGGAGAGAAAGGAGTGTGACTCAAACCAGAACTGCTCAATCCATCTCATAACTGAAATAAAAAGCCTGCAACATTTTAAGCAGGAGAAGACAGAAATATAGCATATGGAAAGTGTCTTAATAAGCTTCCTTCAGAAAACTTACTATTCTCTGTGTCTGTAATAGCCAATCTTTTTTTTTTTTGAGTTTTCTTCTTGAGTCATTTGGTACACCAGTCATCTTTTGTCTTCCTCTTCTCTTATACAATATTTGAGATAGCTGAAAAGGTAGATTTTTTGGTTGATTTTTGGGATTTTGATTTTTTTTGTGCAAAGGGAGTCATGTAAAAGAACATCCCAGACCGAGGCCTTAAGTCAAGTATATTTCATATATCAATGACTTTAAAATTACAGCCACCCAAGCCAAGCAACTTATGATGTTAGCACTGACCCACTGTTGTGGCCAGCTTAGCTGACCCACTACAGTGGTCACTTCAGCTGCCTCTGAATTCATGTCAGCTGTCAGTGTTTCAGCCCTTCCACAAAGGGGATCAAATAGAGGGAAAAAAATTGTTAATGCGGACTTTTTAGAGATGAACTTTCACTTAGACACACAAAACACACAGATTTTTGTCTCTGCTGGCCTGCTTTTACTATTTTATCATCTCTCGAATGTAATGTCTTTGAGATAACAGGAACGGTCAAGTGTTTTCCCACAGAAGTTATCAGCATGAATTAAAAGAAAAGGAAAAGTAAGTTTAAACTTTCTAAATACATTTTAGATGCTGATTAGGTTCAAGTATGGGGAGGCTAATGAGAGATGCAAGGCAGGGAGTGTATAATTCCTTCTTCCAAAGTACACTATTTTATCCTAAAAGCTGTGTTCTTACATATAGCTAAATGGCAACTTCATAAACAGTTCCCATTCCTTGGCTTTGCCTGGCCTGGCCTGAATTTCCAAGTGAGTTCATGTGACAACAGCAATGCCGTGGTGCCACATGGTGCCTCTCAGCCTGCCCTTCGGGATGGGTGGATAAATCTGACAATGACAGGAACAGTTCATCCGGGTTTGGTACCCATGAGCACATGATATTTGTTTTATGTGAAAGCCATGATTTCTGAGTGGTTTTGATGTCTAACTGTGCAGTCTGCATCCTTTCCCTTGTTGTGCTGTGGCTGAGCACATCTCAGCACTGCAATGACCATGCTATCATTGATTTTGATGCTGATTTGTTGAAGCTTTGTGTGTTCACTTATATACTGAAGCCTACATTGTACATTTGCTTTTGTGTGGCTGCTGTTGCTTTGTCTTTGTATCTAGTGCCAGCCTGGTCTTGCCAACCATTTACTTTTAGGTATTATTACATTATTTTGAATCACTGTGAGTCACTGCTTGTTTTCTCGGTACATTTTCACTTGGCAATTCTTGTCTGTAAACTTTGACATAATGACTTCCCTGGCCATAGCTATTGTAAATGACTCGGTATATTGAGAATTAATGATTAGAAGTTGTTTTTTTCTCTCCCCCAAACTCTTCCTCTTAGTCACAATTTCCTGGTTTGTATTTGTGCATTTTGCACATACTTGGTGCTAAATTTCCTTGTAAATTTTTGATCTTTGCTACTTGGAGAATTATTTTTCACTGCATCTGTAAGAGAGTCTATTCACTACGTTTGCTCACATCTGTTTCCTTGGAGAATCTGTGTACGTTCTCCATACTTTCATATACAAACTCTTTGTCCCTTATTCCTAATCCTTTATGAAGTATTTAATCTCCCAAGAACTAGGAGCTGCATGAATTGGTGACCAGTGTGGTTTTGTAATGTCAGGATATAGTGTTTCCACAGATCTTTGATTATGTACCTTGACGCAGTCAAGAACTTCCACTGTTTTCCTGAGTCCTTTCTCTGTTGTCCATAAAATACATTGTGGATAGAGAACGTGATAGTGCAATTGTTGTTCTTACTGTTACCTTCTTTTCTCCTGGCCTTTTCCCCTTTCCATTTGTATTTGATATTATGTACGATTTCCAGCTATATCCCTATTCAGGCCCATCTAATCAGAATATGCCAGCATGATAAATATTTATTTTTCCCTTTGTTTTTGTATTTTTCTACATTCCCCACTCCACCCCCCCACCTCCATTCTTTTTAGTCTCTGATTACGGATCTTGAAAATCCTGATAGATTTTAGTTTCTGAAAGAATTTTGGGATTTTAATTCTGCAAGTGCAGAAAGATATGCAACATCTAGACCTTGTACAACACTCTAGATGTTCTTTCACAGAAGCAGCTGCTGAAAGCACTTACTGTTCAATGCTGCTAAATTAAAACACAAACCACAAACACCTTCGCAAACCTTGAGATGTGAACCTGAAAACATCTCATAACAATCAAATGCTCTTGAACACTTCTTGCTAGGGTTTATGTAACTATATTATTCTTTAGGCTTGTTCATAAAGGATGTAAGCCCAAGTCTCTCTCTAAAACATTCCTGCCAGGTCTTTAGAAACAGAAAGATCCTGAAATGGGCTGCACAAACCTCAGCCTGAGTGTGACTCCATAGACCTGCATGCAGACGTGCATAGTTCAAAAATTAATGCTATAGAGCAAAGGGCTCCTGATGTGAGGGAGTGGAGGAGATAAGAGTACCATCCTACTCCACGGGTTACAAGGGGAAAAAAGTGGTTCATAACATACAGCATTACCTTTTTAAGTAGCATTTTATTCCATCAAAAATTAAATTATAAGGAATAACTTGATTCCCTACTGAGAGGTTTACCTGAAAATTATGAAACTGTTTTGATGAGAATATCTATTCCTTGTTGATGTTAAAACAAAACCTCACCCTTCAGTCAACTTCTCAAATTATCAGATTATTTAACATAGTGTTTGAAGCTTCTGCAGTATAGTGCAAGGATCATTAATTTCAAAGTCTTTCAGAAGTAGTTGTGATTTCCCAAAGGATCAAGCAATTTAGGAGCTTGCATCCCATTTTCAGAGGCAACAGGCATATTTTAGCCTTAGTTCCTTGATTTACAATGCCGTGATGCTGTTTGCCACCTCATCCATACTTGGCAATGAAGCTTAAGCTCCATCATCTTTAGAGACTATGACACTAAATCAGTGTGTCCATGCTCTTCCTAGAGTTGCTGGGGTCCTGGGAGAAGTTTGGCAGCCGGTCAAAATGCCTACACCCATATGGAATAAGGGGTACTTTCTCTCCTGACTGAGACATGCTCTGATGAAGGCACAGATCACATTTTGAGGCGGTGTGTCTCTCCATTAACTGAGGCTGCATTCCAAATAAATAGTTTAGACCAGATGTTTTTTGAAGGACTAAAGCTAAGTAAGAGGAATTTAATTGTCAGCCATTTTCTTCTATTTCCCTGCCACTAAAATCGAGGGATCTTACCTAAACTACTGAGGCTGGTGTCTCTTTATTTACTAACATCTTCCCCTTAATTTGGTTATTTTTTAATGCCTGTTTCCTCTACATTTAGCCGCAGGGGCCTATAAGAAATGTGATGCATCATGTCATCTGGGCAGAGACTGGCAGTACGCACCTTGCTTTGCCATAAAGATCGGGCAAGAAAAAGCCATCTGCAAACCAAAGCAATTGTTCAGAAGGGCATGATAATGTGTTTCAATGGTCTCTTGTTTGGATATTGACTTTCACACTACCTGTGAAAGCACATAAAGCATTTGGAGAATGAGGCAGGCATTGATTACCTTTCCACGTCTCTGCAGGTTGTCCACACAGCTATTCATCTTCTTTGGCAAGGGATTTGAGAGGGCTGTAGCAGGAACCTTTGGGGCCAGCCTGGCAACGTCAAACCTGAACACAGCTGGAAGGTACCAACAAGAAACGTTGAACTGGACATTTGTGTTTATTGATCTTTAATACCAAGTGGTATGGGGAAAACTGTGATTTGTGAGATGCTGTAACTGTTTCTTGCACCTTCCCAGTTAAGAACTCAGAGGGTCCTTGGACCTAGTTAAGAACTCTGAGGTGCTGTATGTTACTCCACTGTTGGTGATGTAGCAAATACATGTGGGTAAAATCCCCCATGTTTGCGATGGCATCATCAAACCCTCACACAGCAAAGGCTTCAGGGTGTCAGGTGAACAAATGTTTGCCAGGCCAGTAATGCAACTCACATGTGCTTTCCCCTGTGACATTGCTGCTGTCTCTCCTCTGCAGATTTCACTTTCCCTGGAAGGAACACCTGCGCAGACCATGTGGCTGCACCTGTGCTACCGTATTTACAGCTGAACATACTGTGACATCTTAGCTATGCTAAAGAAGGGATAACTGATTCTGGCACCTGCTGCTGCACAGGATGATGATGATGCTTGGAGCAAGTAAGGCTCCCAAGGAGTAAAATTTCCCACATAGGCAGTCATGGACACACAGGCATGCATACATATATACAGCCCCCTGCACACCACAAACTACAAATTGCAATTTTAAATGACCCTTTCCTGAACAGATGCCACCTACCTTACAGCATTACTCACAATCCTGCCCCAGGAAGTGACTGGTGGTCACTGATCACTTCACATGAGGTTAAAAACCATGTCAGAACACACTGTATGCTTCAAGTAATTTGTATTCCCTCAAATAAGCTTCCCTGTCTCGTTTTAGAAGCAATCAGAATACACAGCAATCTACTGATATGTGTTAGCCCAGAATTTGAAACGTACCAGTGAAAAAGTTTATTTGTACCCCTTTCCCACCCTGGAGATTTCTTCCTGCTGTTGTTGTTGTGTAATGAATAAGAAGCACAACTGTTTGGAGTTCCACTTGCAAAGTTCAGCTGCAGCACCTGTGATCCCCATGGAACACGGGGAAGAGTAGGAATCTCATCAGATCTTTCAGTTCTTGTCCAGCTCCAGCTTTAACCTTTAAAAAAATGCCTTGAGGTGCAATTAGGTGCTGTACAATTTGGTTTGGTTTTGCTCTAAGTTTTCTAAGACTTCAGAGTGTAATAGACCTTCAGACTACAGGGATGCATTAAGAACAAGTTTCTTGACCTTTTATTCTTCTTGTAAATCATTTAATGGAGCAGACTTGTATTGAACTTCTTTAAGACACCAATGCCTGTTCTAAATTTCTGCGCTCTCATTTAAGTATCAATCAGACATGATTTAAAATTACTTTAAACTACTACAGACAAGATCTTTAAAGGAAATCTGCAGTATGGCACAAAATTTCTTGTAACCATCAGAAGATAATATAAGAACACATCACTGGTAAGTTTCTTTGGAGAAGAGGAGATGATGAATCTGTACATGAATGTAATCAGTAATCAGTAGCCACACAGGAATTTATTGCCTTTGTAGGGATGTGTAGGCAAAGGCAAACATCAACAGGGAACCCAGGCAGAGATTCATTGTGACAAAAACCACTGGAACAATATTTTATAACTGCTCAGTGTCATATATGCTTTTCCTTGGATGTTCGTATTAACCTTTCTTATCCAGGTGCTTCCCAGTAATTGAGATTTCTCCACCACAGCTTCACTGCAGTTAATCTTATGTGGTCATCATGATACTAAGGATTTATAGGGTTCAGAAGAGGATTTTGCAGAGATCAAAAAGTGAATCCTGCTGCAACAGAAGCAACAATAAAAGTAATAAGAGTTACTGGGAATTCCAAGTACCCAGCATAGTCTATTTGTTTTAATAGGGGTCACTAACCTTTCCTTGCAGTCATCTTGTACTTTTTTGTATCACAGGAACAAGGCCTCTAGCCTCTGCATTAGGATGAAACTTGCCCCTCAGCAAAGCTGATCCTTTACTACTGTTATCAAAGGTGATCCTTTACAGCAGTAATCAGATCTGCAGCTACGACAGCTCAAAAAGGAGAATACAGAGATGACCTTTATGCCCCTTTAGCCTTGATTCACTCTGTGTCTGGAAAAAAAAAAAGACTTCTACACTAAAATTAGGCTCTTATTGGCCCTCTGTTCAGAGTTGAATTTCCCATCAGGCGATGGATCTCTAGGGATAGTGTCATATGACACTGATGTCCTGGTTTACCTTTTCTAAATAGGAAAATTTTTATCTGTATTTTAACTTTACCTCCATTTTAATTATCCCTTTGGATAATTACTACAGAAAGGCAGCATGCCTTTTCCTTAGTCATTTCTCCAATCTCTAGGAATATGAGGTGATACCAAATATTAGCATCAATTGCTTGTAGTGAAGTTCAGAAGTTTGGAGATAGTTCTAAAAGTTATTAAAAAACAACATCAATTTTTTTTTCTGAGGTAATCAAGATTACACTTGTGTATCTTCAATTTTAAACTGAATTTTTACAAGAAACTTCAGGAAAATTTTTATCTATCAAAATGTTCAAAAAGAATCATTCTAGCTTCACTGTCTTAAAAAAGCAACCACTCAAGAATCTAACGCTAGACTGCTGATTTTCATCCATGCAGACTGATGAAGAATTTTAATGTTATATTGACACCTTTTCCAGTTTGCCAGCACTCATTGTGTCTGGGAAAAAACAAAGAGATCCTGCCTCTGCTATCTTGCCCCACAACCCCCCAGGGGTTTGGCAGGAGCAAAGCCTCCAGTCTCTGGTGGCCAGTTTTGGCAGTACCATGCAGACTCTTTTCGCTACAGCTCCAGCTGCGTTTAGAAGAAAACACTTCTTTGTTTTCTTGCCGAATTTACAATGGTTCCAAAGCTTTTTCAATAAACTCGTCTGATTTTGGACACAGTCCTGAAACTTTTGTGCCTGAGGTTCTATTGTGGTTTGTTGTCTGTAATGAATATTTGAGGAAAAAACCCACAAAACAGCTTGATACTATGCTACTTTCAAGTTGAGGAACAGATGGCAAAATAGTGAGATTATCCAATTTTAATTCTTCACATTTAATTTGTAGGCTAATGAATATTGAGCAACGTTGGCTCAAGTAAGATGCAATAAATATATTTAATGGGAAAGACTGCTTGCAGGCAGTAAATACAGCTAACACAACCACAGGCCTCAAAGATGCAATATTATGCATCTAACTGGCATATCTGTCTGTATAATTTCTCTTTTTAGACATAGGTACTTGCAGTATTTGAGAAGCATCAAATTATGTTTCATATGCTGATCAGTGTATTCTGTACAAAGGACTATTATCAATTTACATTGTGTCAACATTTGTATATAGAGAACTCATAGAAGAAACCTTCCTCATTTCCCTCATGTCAGTAGCTAGCCCCTACTAGATAGATACATCTATCATTTTGTGAATATAGCAAAATGAGTCTTATGTGTTGCAAGTAGAAGCATCTTGTGGAGAGCAAATGCTGCCATTGGCTGCTTGCTGGCTGTGATTCCTGAGCTCTGCTCCGGTCAGAGAGGAGCAGGGACCACATTCAGATCATACTTTTGACATAAGCATGGCCACTGATCTGACTTCAGACTGAACAGAGGTCAGCAACTAATTAGATGTTAGCCATAATCTCTATCACATTTTTTAATATTAGAAGTTCTTTTATATGTGTGTTGTGTCTTTCATTCAGGTGCTGCCATGTCCCGCGTGCATGGGTTACCCTCAGGAACCTGGAGCTTTATCTACCAAGATCAAAGGTGGGCAGTGCCGCAGGCCTTAGTGCTGCCTGCAGCCTCAGCCATCCTGTGCGAGGCTGGTTCCCTGGAGTGATGCCTCTAATCATCAGCCTCTGACACAGCCATCAGCAAGAAATGAGTACAATATATTTCTGATAGCCCACGGACACATCTGGGTTGGCTTTGAAGATTTAAAAGGTCTCCTTATGCTGAACTGATGCTTCTGCCACCAGCTACATGGACGTTCTTGAGGCTATGGTCAGTATGTTGCTTCAGAGACTCTGGCACAGGGCGAGTTTCATCATGGTACCTTGTAGTTCCAGCATACAGTGAAAGCCACTTGCCAAGAAACCCTTCTAGAGATGATGGAAAGAGATGAACCCCTCCAAGATGTTATTCACTACACCAAAGTAGGAGTGTCATAATGACAAACTGATTCCCTGCCTGCAATTAACTCTTTCCCCATGGCTGTGAAAGAGTCCGGACAAATATTTGGACATTCAGTTTTCCAGTTGACTACAGCAAGGTCAGAAGTAGACAGAAAACAGTACCTCTGGGAACTTCTGACTAGTTCACTGCTTACTGAACACCCAGAAATGAAGAGAACTGACCACATTATCATACCAAAACATGATGTCTAGGTTGCTGTTTGCCTGCATGCTCAGTGCTTTATTGCTCACTGTAGTCCATGGAGATCTAAGGAGCAGAGCCCAGAGGGTGATGCAGCTCCTCTTCCACAGACACCATCCGCACCATTTGCTGGCCTCCCATCTGCTGGTAACAAGAGTTTCATTTGTTGTAGCAAGAGCTCAAACACCCAGTGCAGACACAGACACTGAAACTTACTGTGGGCTCGATCTCACTCCACACATGTGCAACAGCACTACCAATGAGTAGGAAGTAAAATAGAATCAAATATAAAACTGAACCTATTAGAAGCCAAAGAGTCCTTCAGTTATATATTTTGCTTCTTACCTAACCTTGAACTTTCCTAAAAAAATAGTGTTATTCAGGAAAAAAACTGCCAAGAATCAGGTTTTAGCGGTGCTGCGTGACAGTGTCTCATCCAGAAAATGGAATCAACAAAAAACGGTCACACTGACCTTTCTCTGGCATCAGTTCAGTCTATAGGACAATTTCCACAGAAGTTCTAGAAAAAAATCTGTTTTCCAAAACATCAGTGCCATATTCTGCCAAATCATTTTGTCTACTTTCCTTCTTTCTCATTCGTGCTGTGGATTCCTGTCTTATTTGATGAGTTCAGGTGAAAGGCCAGCCAGAGAAAACACAGCTAAGCTGAAACTGATAGTACCTTTAAAATCTTCAATACAATCACCTGCAGTGAGAAAGAATCTCTGTCTGTGACTGTAAGCTACTGTAAAATCAATTGTAAAAAGACGGAAAAGTTTTTGTACAAATATCTCTTTCATCCATTTTTCCACCCCTTGCTCCATAGTTAGTGGCTGTCATGTACTATTGGGCATCCTTCTTTTTCCAGATCAGCATAAAACTGTACCACACCAGGTTTATTTCTTTTATATCATTATACTGTAAACAATGTCTCAGATCGTGTTGCTTGCCCTAGAACAACAGTGTGACTAAACCACAAATAATTACTCCTCCCGAGAAACTCATAGTAATATATATTATTTCTAGATGGAAAATCCACTGTGGATTCATACAGCAATATTCACAGTGTGGAAACAACAGCAAAATAGCATGGACTAATGAGTGCAAATACACGTAGTCAGTATTGCCAGGCGAAGACTACCGCTTGTGTTTGATTGGTTGGGAACTGTTCACTGACATAGCTATTTTTTGACAGTGTGAGTTTCTTCTATGCCATTTGCGTCTGAGGCAAGTAATATACCAGGCTGGGGTTTTTTTCCACTGAAAAGCATCTTTGCAAACACTGAAAGAAACAGGATGCTACAGATTGTAGGAAAATGAGTTTACAAGGGAGAGTGACTGCAAGTACCAATTATCTCCACTAAGCTATTTGAAGAAGAAAGGAACAGGGGAAGTGAGCCCTTGCAGACTGAAGCTAATGCTTTTGTGCTTGCAGTCCCAGCATTTCCTTCGCCCCACTGGAGCTTGTGTTGCACTTGGAGACAAAAGTCTGACTAGGCATGGCTCGGATAAATCTGCTTTCAGGTACCTCATGCTGCCACTGCTAGCAGCAGAAAGTACTTAAAGTAATTTGCTTGCAAGGGCTTGAAGCTTTCTGTATCATTGACTGAGCCAGAGGCGGTAACCCTTGGTGGAGGAAATGCTGCATCCGGGGTGGTCCTGTGAGATGTGCATTGAATATGGGTCACAGCAGGTTATTTTGACAGAGGAAAAACAAGGCGTTACTGCCATCCTGCAAGGACTGTGCAGAAGAACCATCAGCCTTCAGGAGGTTTCATTTATTTCACTCTTTACAGGATTAGCACTTCAGTCTCCAGACAAAAGCTAGTGCTTTCAGGAAAGAGCCTTAGCAAGTGTCAGGACCTACTTTAATGTTCCACAATACTTTTTATCCAAGGAAAAAGAGTTAACTTCTGCTGTACTGCAGCTCAGTTATCAGGACATAGTGATCTTTTAAAGTGCTTCATGGATGGCACGGTTGGTAATTAAAGGGACTAGAGCCTTTACCCTCAAACTTGAAATGGAGATACAGTCAGTTTCAGCTGGCATCTGGCCATGCACAATTGGCATTCCCTTTTCTAAACTCAATCCTTCTGCAACCTGTGCTTGTGCTCCTTGGTCATTTGCCTTGCAGTTACTGGAATTCACTGAAAGGGAGCTTCAGGTGCCTTTGGGAATGTCCAATGGAGACCCACCTGACAGGCTGCAGGCCCGCCCCACCTGTCAAGGAGGAGGAGTGACACAAGTTTATGGGCATATCCTTGCATGCCTAGGGCCAGTCAGTGCTTCTGAGAACCCTGCCAAGGACCTGTCTGGAATCAGGGCCGAGTACTTAACAGGATGGTCCAGAAAAAAATTTAGGCTGTTTTAGACAGTCACACCCTGCTCTGGCTATTGAACATCTCTCAGGGCTGAACCATGTTTGTAACCCTGCACTCTTCTACTTACAAGTTCAGGCAAAGTGTTACCAGTAAACGAAGTTCTTCGCGATTTTCATTTTGTACCTCTGTAGAAATAATTTGTCTTCACCACAGTATTTAAAAATTTAAGACATTGTAACTAATGACTAACTCTGATTTAGTGTTAATAATGAAGAATCACATTGCTAAGAATGTATTTCCAAGAGAGAATGTAAAAATTGAAATATATTTTCCAGATTTTCTATGTCAAATGTGTGTTTATTTTGCTAGCAAACTGAATGGTTTATGCCAGAGATAAAAATATTTGTTAGTTGTTGTTTCCATTTTTGTTATTTTCATTTCTTATTTTCTTTCTCTCCATGTAGAAATTCCAGCAGCAAAAAAGTTTCAGCACAATATAGATGTTTGTGCAATTTTTGCTTATGGATACTGGAGAGAAAAATCTCTTACCTATTATATCATAAAGGCTATTACGAAAAAGAAATTGGTAGAATACGGACCTTGAATATTGCGACCTTTTGTGCTTTATTCTGAGGTATTTAAAGTCAGGAATGTCAGCTACAGTATTAATTAAATACAGTTTGACAGGAAGCTTAGATTAATTAAGTAAATATCTGTCATGGCAAGTGAAAAGGGGATCTCAATCTGAATAGAAAAAATGCAGATTTGTTTTTTAAATTTTGGTGTCTGATGCAAGCATGCTAAAAAAAGTTTGCTTATAATCATGAGAGCTATTGAAAGTCAGTATCATTGCAAAGAGGATGAATACACAGTAAGTATGTTTTTAAAGAGTTTTGTTGATAATAAAGCTTTTTTGTGGTGTGATCTCAAGATCATTATGTTACAAAAGCAATACTTTATACTGGAAGATTGTATCTTTACCTTGTGCAAAGTCTTGTAATTGTAAATCAGTGCACCCACACACTGCTGTTCAGGGTGTTCTGCAGGGAAACCATCCAGCAATATTGCAGGATTACATCCTCTATCTGCAGGACAGCCTGCAGGAGCACTGGATGCCTACCATAATAGGATGCACGTTTGTAGGTGGACCTGTGAAGAAGTGATACAAGGTAAACAGTCGCTGTATGCAAAAGAATTAGGTATTCAATCCAAGGAAGCAGACTGTGGCAAGGACGACTTCTCCATCTGTCTTCCTTTAATTGATACTATCATACTAAATGTTTTCCTGACACTTAAATCAATCGGAAAAACCCCAGACCATTTCCCTCTCTGTATTTATGTCTAGCATTTTTCTGGGCAAGAACTTTAGGTCCTGTGGTTATATTCTTCTTAATGACTCAACTGGATGAAGTGGTTTGCTCAGAAAGAAATATATGTGCGTCCAGCCACACAATCTTTCGTAGTAGATTGAAGAGTAGAAGGAAGGCCATTGCTAAGTCAAGCACTGACCTGTACTTCCTAAAGCTAGGTGGGGTAGCTGGTTAGTCTTATTCAAGCTGAAAAATTAACAGCTCCCAGTATCTTTAGTATTTCCGTTTTAAGAACTTGATTTACCAATATTGGGCTGGAAAAAGCCCCAGTGAATATTGGAAGGGAGCCCTTCTTATTCCCATCCCTTGCAGTGGTCCCTGCGCAGCTGCAGAGCCAGCGACCCTGGCTCTCGGGGCACTGGCAGAGGTAAGGTGCCGGTTCCCATGGAGACTGCATTTCAGCACAAGAGGAAGGGAAGCCGGGAGGGATGGAGATAGAGGCACTGCGAAGAGCCAGAGCATCCTGCATGCTTTGTCACCCGTGGTCATGTCCTCTTTGTGGGCTGTCTTGTCTCTCAGGCAAAGCAAAGCAGGGTGTCAGTCTCTTGCTCCCCACAACTGTGCTGGACTTACCTGAGTGCATGTTCTCTGCAGCTGTGGTTCCTTGGAGTGGGTTATGCTCAGTCTTGCTTTTCCTAGTCAGTATAAGCCTCACCAAAAAAATACTCAATTTACACACTAACTCTGGGGTTAAATTTCATACCAATTCCTGTTAGTTCCAGGTGTCATCGCAAGACTTCAGTGAGGGCATCGCTTGAACACAAATAAAGGACTGTTTAAGATTCCCCACTTTCTTTGTTTTAATGATTCATCTTTAATTCAAGGACTTCTTCTATTAAAATGAAATAATTTCTTGAATTAATGTTTTAAATTCAGTAGTTTATGTGTCTCTTACATTTTCTCTCATCATTTTAATTAATATACAACAAATTGTGGGATATGAAATTGTAACATTCGAAAAATATTTACATTAAGTATTTTGAAATTAACTTTTCCATATCTGAAATGTGATAGTTGAAAATTCTACTACAAAGAGTGTTTATTTTAAATGTTTTTATTTTTAATGGTTAGTCACTGTGGCCTGAAGACTTCATTTTACAGAAGAGGAAATAGAAACATTGCCAAGGTCAGGCTGTATTTTGTGTGGTACACGCAAAAGTTACCTGGACTGTGTAAGTTTGAAACCTAGTTAGGAAGCTTAACTAAATCAAATAAGTTAGGAAAGTAAAGCTGGAAGAAATGATGTGGCTTAGCTGACTAGTCTGAGGCAGAACCAGATCCTTTGTGCACGATAATATCTGTCTATAAGGTCCTCAGTGGAGGAGATTCTGCGTCCTCAGTAGTTACTGTCTGCCTGAATTTCAGTGCCCTTATAGACTCATAGAATCATAAAACGGCTGGAGTTGGAAGGCGAATAATCTCATTCCAACCCTTTAGCCGTGGGCAGGGAACCTTCCACTAGACTAGTTTGCTCAGAGACCCATCCATCCTGTTCTTGCACACCTCCAGGGATGAGGAGTCTACACCTCTCTGGACAACCTGTTGCAGTGTCTCACCATCCTAACAGTAAAGATTTTTATCCTAATTCTAATCTAACCCTGCCCTCCTTTAGTTTAAGGCCATTCCCTCCTGTCCTGTCACCACGGGCCCTTGTGAAAAGTCCCTCTCCAGTCTTCTTGTGAGCCCTTCATCATTCCGAATTTTTTGTATGCTGTCTAACTTTCCAGGCATCAAAACTGCTTATAATGAAACTCTACTTTAATAGCACCAACAGAATTCTTTATTGCTCACTGAAGAGGGCTCATGAGAATAAGTCTGATTTAAATTAATTACCATTTCCATTGTTTTTCCTGGTGTGTGCTGTTTTGGTTTTTGCTCTTAAGAAGAAACTACACAAATGTTGTTTCAAAGATGGAGTTGCAGTGAAATACTTGTCTGTAAACAATTGTCTTCCTAGAACAGGTACCTCAAAATCTTGGAGGGAAGATAATCAAGAGAATATCTAACAGTATCATTCTGCCTAGCTCTATCAGGTTGCCAGAGCAGACTGTACTAATGAAGGAGGGTGTTGTTGAAGAAAAACTCAAGTGAAGCAAGGCGAGTTCTGTAGAAATCTGAATCTTTACTCCAAAGTATTTTGCCTAGTAGGAACAGTTTCTACAGTACTGATCACACAACCAAAATGGTGACAAGTGTGTTACAGAATGGTAAAGGAAATAAGAGAGATTCTGAGAGTAGAAAACAAGTAGTAAGCTAAGCCAGAAAAAAACCCAAACCAAACCAAAACAAAAACAACAAACAACTCACACAATTATTTGTTTTTAGACATCATCAATGATGGAGCTATAAAGAAGAAGATAATCAGAAAGTCTACAAAAGGAGAAGTACATCTTTGGTATACTTCCAAGCATTGCACAGGATCTGGTTCAAGGTGCCGCAACAGAAGACAGGACCCACTTTATCACGGTGACCATTTCTAGGAAAGACGGAAACCAAAATAGTCTGACATGGACATCTTTTAAAAAACAGGATCTGAGCAAAGACAAGAGCATGTTTGAAAAGAAGATTATCAATAACAGTGAAGAGAAGAAAAAGTGTTGAAAGAACCATGAAGAATGTTTAATGAGACCCAAATGGTGATTCAGAACCTATACACACTCTTAAAATTTGGATTTCATAAAGCCCAAACACATGCAGAAAACCAACTCAAATGCTAAAAAAGATACTGCTTTCAAAAAAAGCACCTTCAAAAAGCACAAATAATTATAAAAGGTAATGAATTCTGTACGCAATTGTATACAATCAGTTACATGGCACAAAATATTTCCAGAAACAATTTGCTAAATGGCTATAAGAAGTACAAAGCTTTAAAAATATCTAAAGAAGAAAGTGTCCCAGAGTCAGTGAGGTCAGTAGATGATGGAAGTGTAAAATAGAGCTGCAAAAAAAATTTTGCATGGAAAATCATCATTGTGCTTTGATGAAACTTTTCTAACTAAACTACTGGAAGTGTGACTTGTAATTTTCCAGGAGTTCAGCCTCCTAAACTTACAATCACCGCTTTGGAAATTCAGAATCTCTGCCCTTACAGGTAATGATGATCTAATGTTTTCACAAATAGCCATTACCTTTCAAGGTGATTATTTCAAAATACTACATCAGAAGAAGACATATGAGTGTAGGAGATAATAGAGGTCTGTATTTTCCAATGGGAATGATAGGACTGAATTTAAGTTAAGTTTCACAGTTTTCAGATATTTAGGTGTAAATAAGAGGGTTCATGTGTGCACACAGGTATACACATTTCTCCTTGTAGTTCCTTCTATTTCATTCCCAAGAAGGCTTAATGGAAACTGCAGTTGGATAAGGCTAATCAAAATCTTGACATTTTATTTGCACATGCTATATTACTTATTCAGTTAGTTATAGAACAGCATATCTACTTTTAATTCATATTTTTCTAAGCATCTAGTAAGTAATACCAGCAGTCCAAAAATGCATTACGTCTGTTTGAATAGGATTCAAGGGTCAGTAAAAATAAAAATAGTAATAGCACTCCTTGAAAAAGACAGTTAATTACAGTTCTATGAAGAAGAACAAGACTGCAGAATAAATACCTGCTATATTAGCACTCTCATTTCACATGTATCATGCAGGGTCCTTATACAGCTGAGCAAGAGTACTTCAGACTAAATTGTCTGGCATTTATTGGCAAGGACCCTGCTTCAATACCAGCTCCCTGCCTAGAGTTGTTTCTAACCCTTGCTTATCTGTTTTCCCTACCTTCATTTTATTTCCTTCTATAAGTTTACAACATATGATAAAAGCTTTTTCATCTGGTATTTTTTAGCATCATTATCTGACCTTAACTTTGATGAATTAGAGCAAACAGACATGATCCTCAGAATACGGGCAGGAGGTAGAAATTTATTTTAAAAATCAGCAGGACTAGGTTTTTGCTCTCAGGAAGGACTCTGTCTGCTCACATGTCACTGTCAGAAGTAAAATGAGGAGTCACATGGAGAGATTATTGTCCCTGCACTTTTTTCCAAATACTGCTGTGACACCAAAACCTAAAGACTGCAGGCCCTGGAACCATTCTGAGCCATCCCAGGCCAACCATTGCTCTCCCAAACTGTTTCTGGGCATATTTGGGAGGTCACATGTGTGAGAACATCTCTTAGTAACAGTCTGGATGCAGTCAGAGATGGACTGTGGGGAGAACGTGGAGGCCATGCCAGGTATGGAGCTAGGGTGAGGAGATGGATAGCCCATCAAATCTGCATGGTAAGTGGCACAAAATGTTTCAATATTAGTAAAATGCGTGCAAATTTTACATATATCTTCAAATTATGAAATCAGGTTTAAAGATAATCCCCCTCCCCAAATAATTCACCTTTATTTTTCTCTTAACTCCTGATTTCAAAGTTATAGCTTTTACTTCCTGCAGAATTTTTATCTAGTCACAGAAGACCAAAACTTGTTTATGCAAGTCATAAATGCAAGCTGAGACTCTTACATAATTACAGGTCTCCAAACAATATGCATACAGGAGCTGGCAAGGCTACACTGGATAATCAGTTTTAAGACAGAACAGCCTTTGAAACAAGCAGAGAATCTCATTATCCATCTGCATAAATCCATGGTTCAGTCACATTGGGAACTGCTGTGGGCAGTTCTCATTCCCCAATCTCAGAAAATACAGAATATAACTGGGAAAGATCACTATCAGTGAGACAGGCATATTCAAAACTATAGTGTTCAAAATAGTATATTAAAAATATTCAAAAGCTGGAATTATTTTTGAAAATACGGGACCTTTAATAAGTAAACATTAACTGGGAGTGAGAAGTAGGGAAAAGTGCCACATTTTAAAAAATGCACAGAGAGGTATATAGGGAATGGCTGCTCACAGTCTCTGGCAAAGCAAGAACTATAGGTTAACAGAAGTAAGCAGATGGCAGATTTAGAGAAAATTAAAGAAATTGATTTTTCACATTTTGTGGCTAAATACAGTTTTTTTCAAATGCAAAGCATTTATATGAGTTCAAAAGATGAAAAAAAAAATCAAAAGAAAAAAATCAGGCCTGTTAATTACAAAGACACCATCTTTGACTCAAGGAGTCCTTAGAGCCAGAAAAATATTCTAAGGAAACGTCATTATATTTTTGACCTTTTCTTTTTCTCTTCTTCTAAGCATCTGCTTTTGTCTGCTTGGCGACAGGATATTAAGGAAAATGGATACATCCATCCCATGCTGTGAATACAAAATCTTTAGTTTGTGTTTTAGAACTGCCAAGAATAATGAAAATTAGAAATAATCAAAAAGCCCCACAAGATTTTTTCCTCTGCATAACAACTCCAGAAGGTATGATGTAGATTCTGATTTAGTTTCTTCCCATTATTTCTATGAAAATCACAAAGTTACTTCCTGGGCCCTGAGCCTTTTTCTCACCAGAAAGCTCTGAATGTTGCTCGGGGACCCTTAAGTGACAGGGCAAGATCAGGTGTAAAGGACATGCAAGATGTAAAGCTGCTTTACAGTATTTCCTCACCAAGACTTTGAATCTATGCTAGTGCATTTCTTCCGAGAGTGTCAGAGACTTCCTCGTTTACAAGGGCACTGCTAATTCCAGTACAAAGCTCACAAGAGCTCACTTTAAGCCATGCCATGGGTCCCAAAATAATTCATGCACCATGAGCATAGCTCCCCTCCTCCTGCCTTGGGCTGGGAATCCCATCCTCTGCCTTGGACCTAATGATTCTGTGAACTGAACAGTTCCTTGCACGATGCTAAGAGGCAAACTACCCTTTTACAGCCTGGTCGAGGCACATAGCTTTTACTTTTGGTTTTGTAAGGCAAATGGGACCAGAGCATTTGTATGAGGGAGAAAGAAGGTTGTGAAGGATGCACTTGATACTGGGCAGGCCAGCACGGGTAAAGGAAAGAACGAGGTCTGCCTCTGGACAATTGGGCTGGGGGGATCAGCCTCAGAGGTGAAGCTTGTGTTTGGGGAAATTAGCAGTAATTCTGGATGAAGAGTAATGCTAAGACACACATTTACACTGAGAGGTGTAAAATTAGGAAGTAGCATAAAATTTCTCATTTCTCTCTTTAATCAAAAGACTGCTTCATGACATTAAGAAGGCAATCAACCTACAAATGATGTCTCTGAAGGAATAACTGCACGTTGTTCATGATAACAAGTGCATCCTCTGTGCAAGATTGAAACAGTAATCAATTGGCACACAAATATCTCCACTATTATTTGTAAAGGGGAGTTACAGAATTAAGGCAATGCATAGTATATCTGACATAAAAATTGGCAGTTATCTCAAAATACGTACCCTCTGGCTGGCAAGTAGGTACATAACATAGTGCTTAGCAGGGATCTCTATTCCAATACTTCCTCCATCACTTTGCAGTGCACAATTTTGCTTTCACTGTTGAGATACATAATGCTTCATTTAAAATTAAGCCCCTTGATTGTCTCAGTGGGTATCTCAGGCAATATTTGAAGTAATTATGTCACTTCAAAAGCAGCACAGGAAAACAATATTGTGCCATTTTATTTCTCTTCACAGCTGTCCAAACAATGTTAAATGTATCAGAAGTGCTTTGCATTCAGAGCAACAATATAAATTCAAAATCTCTCCAGCACAGCAAGAGCCACTGAACAATTAGCAGGAGCCCTTCTGACTAAATAAATATATTTTGCACTTCTCAAGCAATCCAATGGGAATGCACACCACCGAGAATTAAAAAAATCCCAACCTTTAACAGTGTTAACGTGTCATATAATACAGATTATTCCATAATTACTTCAGTAGCTATTTTACAGTAGAGATATTTTACAGTAGAGATATTTCTAAAATTTAGCACTTCGAATGCCATCCTACTTGGCCTGCATGGAAAATCATTCCTTTCTTCTTTAGGTTTTTTACTTGACGTTTATCATCTTTTTTGCTTCGGTGTCCTCTGTCATGCTCCAGGTATCTGCTTGATTAAAGTAGGGTCTGGAAATGATACCAAGGTCAAATTAAACACAAAGAAAAGGAGATCTTAAAACCTGACCTGACTCCACACGTGTTTAAGTGCAATATAAGTAAGTATGTAAGTATTTAAGATGTGAATACTGGCAATAATAATTGCTAGTGACACAAATTGAACTGTGGAACAGCTTTCTTGGGAAAATGTTTTTTCCCTTCTTTATACTTTCATATTCCTGTAATACTGTTTCTGAGATGGGGGGAACTGTAACCAGCACAGTCTGAAAAAGTGAGATATAGTTAAATAGTTAAATTCACATCACTATTTTCAGTTTAGATATTTCTATAATGAAAATAGTGATATGAATAATCAGTGATGTCACACTGGACTCATACCAAATAAGAGAGGTGCCACCATCAAAGTATGACTGGAGCCTCAGCTCAGCATACTGCTAAAGCAAAATTTAACAAAATGAGTTATTTTCAGAATGAAGCGTCAGTGGATCATGTTTATTTATGAAAAAGATAACCAAATGAAACTAAATTCAACCAAATTCAAAGGTATTTACTTTGTGCTTTATTCAAAGCATCTAAGTAGCATTTTTACTGTAAGATAATATTCTATGATCCAGATGTGGTTATGAATATGTTCACAATTTTTCCATCAATGTTTTTAATTTTGTTCTTTAATTCTTGTTAATCAAGTAGAAAAAAATTCCCTTTTAAACTTATTTCTTACTGTGTCTATTGCTTTCTTTTTAGTGGCATCTATATAATGGCATAAGTACTCCTGACAGTTGCTCCTATTGGAGATTGGACTTCAGATGGACAAATTGAAGCTTTCAGAGCCAGTCTAACATGCATAATGTGGTCTGATGGAAAATACAGGTATGGCTGGCACTGCTTAGCATTCATTTGGATTCCAAGCTGCAATGGAGAAATGGTGCAAAATTTGGATACACAACATTTATCAACATGATGAATGAAATGAGAACATCTTCTCTTTTTTCTGCGCATCATGAAGGAAGAAGTCCAAATCTTATTACAGAAGTAAAATCAAAGGCAATTTTCTCACAAATCTGTTGTTACTCAAAAAGTATTTTCAGGAGTCATCTGAGAGATGGGAACAGAAGTTCTAATTTTATTTCCCTATTGCAATGGGCAGGGCACTTCTGTGCTCTCTTTTCCCTGTTTATAAAATAAGGACAGAACAATTATGAGTTCTTAGGTTTTATGATTCACTTAATGTTTGCATAGCACTTTAAAATATCAGGAGTAACATAAAAATAATAACTACCGGATGTATTACAGCAAACACAAATACCTCTGTTTCCAGCATGGTACCTTGTATTAGTTCTATATTTTCTTGAAATAGAACATGATTTTTATGTAATAACAAATAGATTACTAGGTAGCATACTAAGTAAAAACTTGGCATGAAATACTTTAAAACAATAATTTCCATCCCAGGAGAAACAAAGGTATTTAAAAAATGCTTTTACAATAAAAATAAACTATTAAAAACTTGGCAGGAATTTTCCGGGCATAATTGCAACTGTGCTTGTTTCAAAATGCCTATTAAATCTGATTCACCAGGACTGTAATACTAGCATGCCTCTGCCTATGGGAAAAGCCTAGGCAATAATTTAAACTACTTTAAATTGAAAATTTAGAGCTGTTGTAATTAATTGTGAATCATTAGAAACAGCTCAATTAAAAAAAAAAAACAACAAAACAAAACAAGATTGTTTGTAACATAACAGATAATTAGCAAACTGCTGCAGAATCTAAAGATTTGCCAGAATACATGTAGTACAAGAGAAAGAAAGAGAAAAAGGCATATCAGAGGCATAATTATGCTTGTATATCAATCCTGAAATTTTCGATCATGTCCTTCAGCACTGTATCTTCCCTGGGGTTTGGTGGAGCCCATCCACACTGGTTTTTACAACCCTTAGGTAAATCTATCTGTTGCCTAAACTTGGGTCAAAGAAAATTTGCAGAGATAAAACACTCTCGCGGCCCTCTGATTTGGTTTGTGAGGAGGAGTTATGAGGATTCAGTTTGGGAGGTGGAGTGATGAGGACGTACAAACTATAGATTTACCTATGTGTTTAAGCATCTCTTTTGTCATCAAGCAGTTTTTAAGTTTAAATATGGGGTTTTCTGTGTGTCTTAAGACTGATAAGAAGGCTTAGCAAGTGCCACATCATTCTGCACTCACAAGCCTGCACAGGTCCCCTCGGAGAGGGTTTGATGTCTGTCCCAGGCCCACAAGGACGGCCATGTGTCAACTGGAATGGGGCAGACTGCGGAGCGTTTAAAGGTCTTCTGTAAAGTAATGGCCATAAGTTTTCTGTTTTCTAATGTATTACAACCGTATGCTCCTATCTTCTTGGTATTATCTTGTTTCAAAATGTGCCGGTTTGGATACAAATCCAGGAGGAAACAACCCAAAAGGGAGAAAGGGACATCTCTCTCTCTCCCTTTCCTGCCTGCCAGGCAAGCAGGCCCTGGCAGCCCCTCTCCCATGGGTTCAGGAAAAATAATTTGTCGAGTGAAAGTGGGAAAAACTATTTATTTAACAAGCAGAGCCCCCCACTGTCATGGGGCGAAAAAGGATATTGAAAACCTCTCCTCTGTCCCCTAAAAGAGGACTAAGGATTTTAGGGCTCTCTCTGTAGCTAAAACCTGCAGTCCTACGCTGGGCCGGGCCGGCCAGGCAGGGTCCGATGCTCCCCCTTGGAGCGTCCCGCCGAGCAGGTCCGGAGATGACGGCTGGTCTTGGATGAAGAAGCAAGCCTAAAACAGTCCAAAAAGGAACAGAAGCTGCCGAGGCAGATCACAGTCCCTTTGCTGCTGAAAGCTGAAGAATCCTAAAGGGCAAACTCTTCTCTTTGCCCTCCTCACTAGCAGAAAAAAGTAAACATTCTAGTTGCAAGGTCAAGCTAGCCGCTTTAAAGAGTTCTCTCATCTTCTCTCTCTCCTCTTGTCAATTTAAAGGTACACTAGAGATCAAGCAGGCGATGGGGAATACAGTATTGTCATAGAATCACCCCAAGACATCTTGATAACAAATAACTTACTTATACTGATGTTTTGTATGATCCTCTCCTAAAGCACATACACATATCTAGAAAGAATCTTCTGTTGAGATTCCCATCTGCTAAAAAAACCTTAGAGAGGCCTCAGATATCCTCCATCATGTCACTGGATTTTACAAAATCAAGAGGGGAAAGTATCAAAGTATATGCTTGGAATTCTAGCAGAAAAATGTTACCCTTTAAATCTTGAATGGTCAGTACTGATAACACAGAGAAACTACTTCAGATCTGGCAAAAAAGGGTTTCAGTCATACTGTCCACACACCTTGAAATCACACAAGTTCGTTGAGCCTGATGAAGCTGAACCTGTATATTTAGTAGAAACCTAATGACATACGGGCTTCTTGGCCACTTTTACAATCATGTAGTCACTCAGCATAGTCACATTATACTTGAATATTTTGAAAATGTGGGAATCATTCTGGCAGAACAAGCTAATGCCTTACATTCTGCATTGCATTCTGCAGAAGTGACTTGCAGCAGGAGTTTTGCAGGGAAACAGAAAGAACAGATAACTCCTCTCCTTTCTCTGGGTTTGTAATTTTCTCCTGTTAGGTAAAAAGCGGCTCCAGCATTGGTTGGGAAAAGCCTCTGTGCTGGAATAACAGAATTTACAGCTATTCTGTTCATAACATAGTTTCTGCAATTTAAAAGAGAGCAATAGCCCAAAGAGGAGAGTACAGTCAAACTGTGGCCAGCTGAAGTGAATAGCCTCTGTCTGAATGGTAATTTAGAGATACCTTAGCACTGACTTCAAATGTGCTTCGGAAAGTGCTGTTCATAAGGAGGAGATGCAATTAAATTGAATTCCTCTCCAACAATAGTTTACAGCTACCTATTATAAGCTTGTGAAAAGTGTCAGTGGAGATACTGAACACATCTCTTGCCAATTTGAACTTCTCTTAAAAATTAAAATTTCTGTACATTTGCACAGTATTATTCTGTTTCTGTCTAGCAGCACTTTCTATTCCATTCTAGAGGAGCTGTGTTCTATTATTCATGGCTAATTTTAATTACTGTATCTGTAATTTCAGCCACATCCTAATTTACCACATTGATTATCCATTAAGATCCTGTGAACTGTAAACTGTTATTTCCATCTCTTCCTCAGCAATCATGTCAGTTATTCACTCAGTCTTCCCACTGCAGAGTTTTCTATTCAGAGATGAAGTTGGGTGATTATTTATTTTTGTGGTAACAGTGTCCAAAACAGTTAATGTTCAGTTGACTGAATATTTCTCACTAGAACAGTGATGGTTTCAAGCTGCACTGTGTAAGACTGAAAGTCTGTACAGTGAGAGAGAAACTCGGTCTCTGTGCTCATTCTCCTGCTTGCAAAAATATGCTGGTTTTGATTGCATGGAAAGTCATACTCAGAGTCATGTTCCTTTCACAGCCATTTAAAGTCCAGGAAGAGTGGTCTGCACTTGGGTGTGTCAGTCCTCAGCAACCACAGTCACTCCTAAGGAAATTGTAGAAAAGCTGTCAAGTCTGGGGATTAAAATTGCTTGTTATTGATGGCTGAGAAGGAAGACCATGCCTGTGAGAGACACGATCTGCTGTGGGTTTATTCTGCATTCCTACTTGCCTGAAGCTTGCTGCTCACCTCTCCTGCTCTCTGGCCATGGCTCTCTGCTGCAGCTCCCAATCTGGCATTCCCGAAGGAAGCAGAAGGGATACGAGGTTGTTGCAGCACCCCACAGGTTAAGCAGGCTTCCCCCAAGCAGGGCAGCATGGGCTGTAGTGACTTGCTCAGGAACAGACCTCTCCTGACAGACAATTTTTGCCAAAGTCTTGGTTCTAGGAGATCTTTCCTCCCCTCACACCTAGGCCCTTAAAAAATCAGACTCCCTCTTTCCCTGCAGAATGTACACACATCTGTCAAGACACCATTGCAACCTCTTCATTCATCCCTAGGAAACAGACTTATCTTTCTTATACCTTCTGTTTTCTTCCTTTCCTTTTCAGTAAAGTTGCAGCTGCCAAAATTACAGTGTTTCCTCACCCATTCCTCTACCAGTGTAATCCTTATATCCTGCTTCAACTTCCTCTTATAGCAGAGTATGTTCTCGACTTCTAAGTCTCCTTTGTTCCATTTTTCTTAGGCTCAGCTTTACTTTCTGTCTTGGTCTCCTTTCTCAGCTCTGGGCTTTTGTCAGACAACCCTAATTATGGGAAAATTTTTCCATTTACTATCCACCTGGTTTCATTCTTCCATGTGTTCATCCTCAGGAGCTTCCCACAGCTCATTGGATCCTCAGTGCCTTTAGACTCTGGATAAATCAGTGTGAGGACCCAGTCTGGCCTTGGCACTCTTCACCTGAAGTGTAGCATAGCTCTGGCACAGATTTTTCTGTCTCATTTTGGGTAAGTCATGTATTTGCAGGACTTTCATTCATCATTTACAATGTGAGGATAATGTCTTTTTTTTTCCCCCCTTCCTTTGTCATGTGTTTTTTATAATGGAGCCAGCCCAACAATTTTAGAGCTGAGGCAAGGACTTTTGATGAGCTTATGGAACTAATGGCAGTTTTTATTTCAAATGCCCACAGGAGTGCAGAGGGTAGTGTTTCTCCCTGTTCCTACCTTTACTTAGAGACAGGTGCAGAACTGCATTTGAAGAAAAGGCCAGCCTGTATCCCCATGTGGATGGGACCTGGACCGTGGACATGAGCTGAAACACCCCCTTGGGCTGACCCTGCATTACAGCAGGGGCTGCCTGTGCCTCTGTGTTTCCCCACTCTCCCCCTCAGCCCACCAACAGGTGTCTGTGAAAGATCCTGCCAGGCTGAGTCCTGCTGGGTGCTGGTACTCCTCTCACACAGAAAATGAAAGTTATCTGTATTTTTCTAATGGGACAAGTAACTTGAAATTTCTATAGTAAGTGCACTAATAAGTGAGTCAGTTTTGTCTGTCTAATAATCCTGCTTTTCCTTTTCCTGTTGGATGGACTTAGCAATTTTTACCCAATACATATATAAATTTTTATCCTGTATTCTTCTAACGACAGCAAAATATAATGGCATTAGTTCTACTTTAGAAAGTAGAAAAAATGCCATTTAACTACAGAGATATGACAAAAATCAAGGAAAGGAAATTATTGTGAAGCACAGAAAAGCAAACTAAAACTTCTTCAATTTACCTGCTCTGAAAAGATTCTCCTCCTGATATGATTGCTGGAGCTACAGAATCGAGAATTAAGATTTCTTTGATTATTTTAATTGCCAACAACTCACTACCCTTTAGTGTTTATTATGAGTGAATAACTACATCAGGCATTTACCAGTTCCCTTGGGGACACAGACAAGTACTGGAGGTTTGGATAGTGAAGCCGATTTCAAATGTTTGCAGATGCACCATCTGTGGCTATCAAAACCCTCTGCAATACCGTATGCGAGACCAGTTCAGATACACTATAAAACCAAACTGGGAGAGAGGCATAAATGGTTGGAAGCAAACATTTATCTGAAGATAAATGAAAGGCAAAATGACACTGAATGGAAAATATTACCATTTGATTTCTCTTGGAAAATGAAGGAGGAGCTATTGTTTTCTGGACTGAGTGATCACCAGTGTCTCCAGCTTTCTGGGTATCAACAGCAAGCTAGTTATGAAAAGTCTGAGTATATTTGTCTCAGGTCCCCCATCATGCAATTACCTGATTATCAGATGGTTTTTTTGTGTGTCCCCATGATGCATTTCACAGCTGTGAAGTTTCTCCACAAGCATCCCAAAAGCTCGAGCATGAAAGTGCCAAGGAGCTTGACTGATTGACATGACAGAAGTGACCTGAGCATCCTCTTCACCTTGTTGCAAGGAATACCAGCAAATGATTATTTTCTGTAGATGAACAGGTCTTTTTGCTGTCCAGCTGTAGGCACAGGTTTTAAGTAAATAGCCAATACGATCATTCTCCTTCCAACTTGATCAGATGAAGTTTAAAGCTATTGTCATCCTGACACCGTTCCCTCCCTTCTTCTCTACTAAGAAAGGACTGATGTCTCACTGTTACTTAAGAACCTACCTGCTGGGCTGGGAGCCCTTGGCTCACTGGGCTGTTTGGAGACTGTCTGTAGGGCTCTGCCAGGTAAAATGTTTCTATTTTAGATTACTATATATAGTCTGCTAAACTGTGCAGAAATGTCAGATGCCAGCATGTGCACATGCCTCCTGATACAGCCTCATAGATAACATATTGAAAAAGTCCTTTAGTTAAAATGTCAGCACATCTGATGTGGAGGAATAGGACAGATTATTTTTTCTTTTCTTTCAGTAAAGTTTGAAAAAAGATTTTGAAAAAGTGAAAATTAGTGGTGTGGGACAATATCAATGAAAACCACATTTTAAAAACATATATAAAATGTTTGAGTCAATGGGAAGTGAGGCCTAATTTGGATTTGAAAGGGAAAAATGGAATAAAAATTTAAAAATTGAGAACGTTTTTTCAGAAAACTGATTGCTTTGCAACATCTAAATAATCTATGACATGTCTTCAGACAATGGGATGTCCTAACGGATCAATTGAGAGTTACATGGCAAACAAAGTGTCAGTGGGTCAGAGCACTTACAAGGAGGTAGTGAGCTTGTTAACACAGATAAATCAAAAGGAAGTGTCTCATTCAAAACTAAGTTTGATAACCAAAAAGCGTGTGTTTCCTTACTTTACAGTGGGGAACTATTTGAGCTCTTCAACAAGAATATGGTGTGGGGTAAGTATGACCATTGAGTAACAGATATTTTGCCCTGAAAATACTACCCTAGCATAAAATGAAGATCCATCCTTTCTTTTGGGAGGTGTGAAATACATGAGCAGAAAGGCAGAGCAAGGGCTGCTAAGGTGGTTGCCCCTATGCCATCCTGCCACCACATCCCTGAAGCTGCAAGGGAGTCCTGAGCTTTTGTGCTTATTTGACGGAGAGACAGCATCTTCCTGCCAGTGGGAATAAGGATATCCTTGGGGCCAGTCCTGATGTCATTGCCAGAAAAGCTGACCATGCTCCCCTGCAGAAGGAGTGGATGTCCACCAAGCCTTCCTTATCCCAGACAATACTCAAAATATTTGTGGGATGAAAAAAGTTTCCTCCTTGGACCTTTCCTTTGTGGAACAGCTCTGATGTTTCTCAGAATAAGAAGGAGTGCACTTAACAGGAAGCCCTGCAGAAATTTCTTAGCCCCAGACACCGTGGAAAATAACGATCCAGTTCAAGAAACTTCTTATTTTTTTGAATTATAAATTATTCTCAGAAATGACTGATTATCTATAAATGCTTACAGGTCTTTTCTTTTTAAAATATATTCTCTGGATTTTTGATCATAACATTATGAATTGCTTGTCATCAGAATACTTTAAATGAAAGCAATGGTAGTCCTTAAAAGTATGATTCTAGAGTCCAACAAAGGTATTCCTTGCCCTGGTGCAGTGCTTACTCACACTTGCATAGAAAGCTTACCTAGAAATTAAAGAATGCAAGTGCTTTCTGAGTGGGGTGTTGACTAACAATGCAAGAACTTCAACCTTTCCAGGTCACCAATATCCTCAGTTTAGGGGACTGTCACTATAAATTCCTTAATTGTGTCAGGTCTACTGGGTGAGTGAGGAGATGAGATTTTGTTATAATAACTCCTTTGGACAAGGACTTACACTACATCTACACTTCGCCTAAATTTGGCACAATTTAAGAAACTCTGAAAGGCTAGGGAGAAAGAAAGCTTTCTCTTTCACAGCAGAACATGACTCACAAGAGTCCTGAAAGTCTCTAGGCACCACTAAAGTCATCCAGACTCATCTCAGTCCCTGGTACGTAAAGTACTTCCCAGATGTTTTAGAAACTCCTTGGAAGCTTGAAGATCTATGAAATTTTCTTCTTCAGTGAAAGTCAAAGGTTGTTCAGAGAGATAATTACATTTAGTCCAGCAAAAATTGTTTAAGCATACTTAAAATTTTCTGATATGGTTATTTAAAAATTTTACAAAAGCAGGCCCAATATATTTTTTACCAGGTTTCCAAATGGCTAGAACACTTGTCTTAGTCAGAAGAAACACAGTTTGTGTTTTCCCTGCTTGAGGCATTTGAATCCAAAGCATGCACTTGATCACAGCCACTGCAAGAAGAGGCACCGTCTGTGACATCCCTTGAAGCTGAGCCACTGCACAGCTAGGAAAGTTGGAGAAACAAGGTGTGGCTGTATTACCTAGCGAGCAAGTATTCATCCAAGATGATACAGTCCAAAGATCTCTTCCTCCTGGATTTTTCCTGTGTATATTGTACTAGATAATCACTGGATTCAATGACAGTAGCAGTATATGAAACTTTTTGCATCATTATATGACACTGCTTTTTCGAAATCTCATTGTCTGTATCAGTAGTTTCTGCCACAAGGTGAGACATATGAAATAAAATTACATATTTTAAGAGGTGTTAATATTTTCTTCCATCATGTTACATTGTTTTTTATGTTCTTCCAGTGTATTTGAGTGTTCAGTCTGTGTCCAAGCCTCTTGAAGGGAGCCAATAGGGATATGAATGATACTTGATAATCCTGGTCAGGACATACAAAAAAACTTTGCAGTCTGATGCAAAAATGAGGGAACCTGATGAATTTTTCATGTGCAGCTAAATCTTATGCTAAACTGAATGATGCTTAATTCAAAAGAAAAATACCTCAGGCTTCTAGTTTGGGGGAAGGCAGAACAAATGGTCACTTTAATATATAGAAATTCATAAAAATAGGGAAGATTTTAAAATCAAAATCACTGCCCTCTGTGACGTGCATGAAGATTAAGAATCATACCTGGATGCAAACAATAAAAATATAACAATATTTCCAGCTGAGGTGTAGATATACATGAACATCTGTCAAGAAAATTAAATTGTGAGTCTAGTGAAATCCCCATCCTAGTTCCCCTCATTAAGTGAAGTTCTGAGAAGCTAATTCTGTCTGTGTAGTCTGTTGTGAAGACGTGACCCCTAATTAAGCAGCTGCAGTAATAAGACACACTGAATTACACAAGTGGTCAGATGTGGTCTTTTAAAGACACGCCATAGGAGGTAAAAGACTGAAAAGAAGGTCAGCCGTGAGCATCCCAGTCCAATTAGCAGGATGAGAACTGAAATGTTATTATTAATCATGTTGTCATCTTAACACTGAAAACAAATAATTGAGCAAGGCACACTCATGGTGCTTACCTAGTCTCAGCAGCACTGTCTCAAGACGCGCCAAGAGCTTCTCAACATTTTCTGTTCAAACATGAGGATGACTCAGACACAAAGATACCACAAGTAAGAATAGGGGATCTACTGGGGATCATAAGAAAGTTGGGTCAATGTCCAACGTTGAGAAACCTGACTATGAAGTGTATCAATGAAACTAGGTAAGGGACACTTGTCTAACTGTATATACAATGAGAAAAGATTTATAGGAACATTAAAAGTTAAAGATATATTGAGGTAATTCTAGCCAAAAGGTTAGGAGAAGTCAGAAATGCTTTTGCAAACAATATACAAAGACATTTTAAGCATCATAGAAGCTTACAGGTAAACAAGAAGATAAAATTGATGGCAACCTGGATGTTGATATTTAAAGACAGCAGTTTGATAAATTGTCAAGCATTAAAGGCTTGGTCAAACCAGATATTGATAAAAGGAAGTCTAGATGTCATCAGTGGAATAAATATTAAGAGAAAATGATCTGAATGTGTAGTGGATTACATTAGAAACAATAAACAGCATAATCAGATATTAAACAGCTGGTGATCTAAGGCTTTTACCAAATTAGCAGGCTATGTGGAGATAGGAGATGAAGTAGGTAGATTTTAAGTACCCATTTGACATAGAATTCAATGAATACTTGAAAATATATTAAAAAACAATTGGATAAGACAATTGTTAAACAATCTGAAGGATGAATAATGCTGTGATAAATGCCAACTGACTAGCAGGGGAAGCACATGCTTTGCTTAAGGCTGTTATCAACAACTTGACCCCTTCTTTTGAGAAGAGCTTGTGAGGAAAAGCCTCTATTTCAGCATTACTCCAAAATCAGATGACATAGACGAAAGGTGATTCTGTGCCATATATAAGTAATCTGAAATGTAAGTTGCAATATGAATGGATTAATGTTCAGTGCAGATTGATGAAAGCAAGTCTGTGCTCATTCATGAAGAGCAAAGGTGTTCATTCACTGTGTCAGTAGACAGCACATCATTCACTGACACAGCAGTCTGCACAGACTTATGCATAACAGAGAAGTGATGGTTAAGAAGATCAGCAGAGGCAGAGAATAATGAGAATAGCAGTTCAGGTGACTGGCAAACTTATTATACTGAAAGCAAGTCAAAGTGCATGAAATGGATTAAGAACTGACTCAGAGATCCATAAAAATGCTGCTGTGCACAGGATTTAGGTGTGTTGCACAATGTGAACACTTCAGCTTAAAGGTATATACAATCTACAATAAAGTTCCTAGGGGAACAATCTTGAAGGTGTCCTTAAAAATTTACTATCTGGTTGGGGTTCCTTTGCTGTGGCTTCAGGGAGAAATATCCCCACAGGGCTCCATGCTTTGGTTTTTCCTGTTTTCCCACTTCATATTTTTATGATCTTATGCAAATTTAGCTGCTCTGTCCATTGACATAATTTATAGAGCCAATGTTTTAATGTACATCCGTTGAAAACTTCACATATGTCTCTGGCATGTCTTTCATGATATCATGATGTCTTGTCACAGCTAGCAGTGCTGCAAGAGACCTTTGGTTTTCTTTCCCCATCTTTTTTCTGTGTCTTTTTTCAAAAACAGACACGACCACACACCTTACTTGTTTCTCACATCTACCAGTAAGAAATTGCCAGGAAGAATGGCCCTGGCTTCACTCTCCTCTTTAGCCTGTACCCAAAGTTCTTTCTCCATAGCTGTCAGTCCTTAGTTCGTATCTTTTCCTCTCTAGCTACACTAGGACAGGCAAACCCAAGCTGCTCAGGGCTGTTCCCCATGACCACCACCCTAGCCTGATGCTTTGACCAAAATTTTCTTCTGCACAAGAGCGCTGTTGTGGCTCTGCAACTGCATTTCCTGATCCTCACACATCAGAAATAAACCTACAAAAAAGGCAGTATGTGGTCTTGTCAGGTCTTCCTCTCATAGTACCCATAAACAGATTGGTTCAACTTAATTTTCCTCCTTCTCATCTCTCCTGTAAGTTCTTCTTTGAGTTGATTAGTTCAAAGAAAACAATATGCTTGACAAGAGCAAAGATATTTGCCTCTTATTCTGTCAAATACTCTTACTATTCCCATATACTTCCCTGTGTGTACCATTCATGTAAAAATTACCCATTGTGTAATTTTTGAGTTGTGGTCTCTTTTAGGGATGTGTATTTGTGGAGCACTTCTCACAAGGAGTTCTCCCCACTGGACCTGTTTCTCAATTCCACAGGGAAAAACCCACCCAGTGGGAACTGAACCAGCAGGACAGCAGATAGCAGTCTATATTTCTGGAGCAACCACACACACTGCAATACAAAATAGCATGAAATTTGTCAGTCTGCCAGTCCAGAGTTTTGTTCTCCCCTCTTCACCATAAAAATAAAAAGCGTGCACCTATTGCACATTGCCAACAGCCCTTGAAGACACATGATGTATGGCAACAGTCAGTGAGACACGCAGGACAGTAACAGTCCTAAACCGTGACTTCAACATGTTCGTTTTCACTGTGTGAGAAATAACTTTGATGGCTGCTGTCGAAGTTGTACACATATCCTACTTAATTTTTTCTTTTCAATAATTGACCACCAGAGTGCTCTCTAACTAAATTTCCCCTTCCTACAACTTCATGTAAAAGGTATACCTTAGCCATTTTCTCAGGAGTGTCTGCACCGCACCAAGTTTTCATTTGCTCTGGGTTTTCTTGCTCAGCAGAAAGCAAATAGAAGTGCTTCAAAACCAGGATGGAAGTCTTTATCATTTGTATATCTAAAGTTTACAGACCAGTTTTGAAAGGGATAATTGTAAATCTAAAGGGGTCATTCTCACTGATGCTTCTGAGAATATACTTTCCCTGGCACATAATTTTAATAGTTTGCCCTAGTGAATGTCTATTTTAAACACAGATATGCAAATAAATAATTCCTTTTTTTCCCTAATACCTGAACAACAAAAGCTGCTTTTCTGACATGCAAACCTACAGCAGCTGTCTGATCTTTTAATCTGTTACATATGCTTCATCTGGTGCTCTCCCTGTAGGAGAACACAAAACTGTTGTAGACATCATTACACTTCTTGATCTGCAGATTCAAGACCTGTGCCCTTTTATACTCCCAAAGTGCATGGAGGATCTTAGTCAAAGCTGCTTAGTAACTAGGAGATTTAGAAAATATACTGTGCACACTCCTCTGGCCACTGAGTTGTAGGATTTTGGAAGCAGCTCTCTCTTTCTCTGCTTATTATTTTAATCAATTAAAAGGGCTGTCTGTCCTGTGCTAATCTCCCTTCAACTCTTAGTAGATCAACAGACTCCAGCTGATTATTGTTGCAGATTAACGGGATATCAGACAAATGTTAATTTAGATGTTACCAAGTCAGTGTCAGTATTCACTGAACATCTCTAAGGTCTGCTAAGCAGAGATGAATATGATTAAGAAAGGAAAAGGAAGAAAATTTGAGGTATGGCTATTTTTGTATTCTCCAAATCCCAGAAATACATGAAAGACTGTCCCTGCAGCTCTGCTCAGGGAGCAGAGATGGGAAAGAAGTCTTTGCATTTTATTTGTTCAGACCCTGACAACACAAAAAACACAATCCAAATCCTATTTTCTTCTCTTTTCCTACCACACACAATCTAGCAGTCAAAAAAATACCTCTGATACTAGTAGGTGAAAGGTTAGGTTACAGGATAGAGCAGTAACAAGTACGGGTGGTCTTGTAGAGTCCTTCATAGACTAGTTAGAGAAGATCTTGTTTGTATAAATTTAGAATCTTTATTTTAGGGAAGAAAGCCCCCAGCATTGTTCCACAGAGAGTGGGAATAAAAGATCAGCCTGTCATGCCAAACTACGCAGTAGCTTGGGGGTGCAGGTGTTCATCTGAGCAGCGGTAGATGACGGATACACCGGAAAACTTGAACCCAAATGGCACAATCTAATCTTGACGATATTTTATGAGTAAAATTTGTCAACTTGCCCTTAGCCCTGTTTCCATTCCCACCTGTCCATCTTTAGCTCTGTCTGATTGTGGTGTTGGTGGACACCGCTTAAACATGAGCTCCCTATGTGGGTCTTGAGCTAAGAAACACTTGACTTTACCTGCAGGACGATCTCTTAGAAGATTATGGGGACAGTTTCATGTTTGTGCAATGCTAGTGACAGGACCAATACTGATGTGGTGTCCACTTGTGTCAACCCTACATTGTAGAGACCATAGTAAAAATTGAAAGCATTTTAAAAAGTGTTGCAAAATTACTTCCCATGTGGCACCCATGCCTGAGAGAGAGATAGAGAGACTTACAATATTTTTTCAGGAGAAACTAATTACTTGCTTTCTGTCTGCAGATATCTATCTGGGGAATAGATCTTTGGTTGTAAACAGGTCTTCCGTTCAGAAGAAAAAGGCACAGTGAGATTCAGTGATCAAAAGTAAAATATAAATGAAGCCTAGAAACAAAGTCTTTATTTTTCTACCTATGAGAATAACTAACAGATGGCATGTTCTCTATTACTGAAAGGCTTAATTCAGGGCTAAGTATATTTCTAAAAGTTATGCCATAGTTCACTCAATAACTCATTATGAGTTTGATGCTGACATGTGTGCACTGTAATGGGATACAGACCTTTGGCAAGTATTAAGTATAGTATATATAGTATATAGTATCAAGCTGTTTCACAGAAAAAATATGTCCTTTTTTAAACCTGCTATTCAAACATAAGATCTAGAGGGTGGTATATGGCTGCTAGACACCTTCTACCATAATGTACTCATGTTCGCATTGAGAATTTCTAGCCCATGACTTGTGTAAAATATATAAATACAGTACGCTTTAGATAACTAAATATAATCATATTTGTCTCTTGCTCTGTGGATGTTACACAGCTCAAAGCAGAATTCTGCTAGGATAGTGTTTCATTGCTTCCAAAGCACTAAAGCAATGTAGGATGAACAAGGACCTTTGTTCTACTTGTTGTTCACAAGAACTGTGTTGGTACCATGGCAGAAAATAGTTCAGAGAACTTTATTACCAGAGACACTAACACATAAATTATCTTGAGAATACTTTGAGTGAGTGATTCTTTCTTACACTTCCTTTTGGAATATCCAAGGCATATCCTTTTTTGTCGAATTTTACATTTTAGCAGTACTTTTGCACATCAGCAGAATATGCAAGGTAGAGTAATCCTCAGCCAGGCACAAATCCAAAGAGACCAGATTTTTGCGTCCAACAGCAGCCACTACTGTGGAGCTTACTTTTCAGTATTCAAAACATCAACGTAGGTATGTATGAGGAAATCTGAATCCTTAGGTCACATCTTGTCTAACTTATGCCAGGCTTTGGTGTAATTTATAGATAAGCACATGTAAATATATGTTTTGTAGTATATGTTATACATGCTAGAGATATAACACACCATTCTTTAAAGTTTATACATAATATGATTATTACTGATAATTTTTGTCTCAATGTATTCCCTATATATTTTAAATGTGACCTTCCTGAAACTTAATGAAGTGTCTTTGAGGTCTTCTTGTTATGAGACAAGAATGAAAGAATTTTCTACTCTTCTTCCTGAGGTATTCGTTATACATGCAAAATTGTAACATTAGCGTGCAAGGTTTGAAACAGGAAAAAGCTCCGTGTGATTCCACCATGATCAAATTCTTTCAACAAATGTCACATCAGTGCAAAAAGAGACAATCAATACATATATCAGCTGGCATGTTTTTATCTCTATTTATCTAATGAGGTCTGGAAATTCTTTATTCTGTACTGGCTTGCAGTGGAGGCATGCCTAACAAGTACAGTCCTGAAACAAGCGATTGGGGTAGTGGGCATGGTACTAGCCTACTGTTTGGTGAGTTCCTTTAATGATGGATTCTGATTCTCAGGGTCGTCTGTCTTTCTTGAAACAAGTTCTAGTTTTCCCATGTGGTGACAGGACTTCCGTTTGTACAGAAGCAGGGCACATGTATTTGTGCCATTTCCAAGCACGTCTTTGTAACATAAGGAATGTTTTTCTTGGAGGTGTATGCACGTTCGAGTGCAGATCTCTCAGTGAAGGGCCTGACAAAAATACTTAGGTCTTTTTGGGAATAGAGATTGCAGCAGCAGATGCAGTCCTGTGCTCCTCAGATCCTGTAACCCTGACAAACCTGTCTCGATTGCTGGGGCAGGGAGACTGTTCCCTGGTCCTGATGAGCCAGAATGGTGTTGCTTAAAATGATACCAAACTCTCACTGATCAGGCTGGAAATGAAGATGTTGTAGAGGCATATGTGAGGATGTAAGAGACAGCTGTCCTGGCAGGACGATGTTGCCTTGCCCATCTGTGGCAGATGTGAAGGGCAGTAGTGCCCAAGCCATGCATTTCCTGCTTATCCTGCCTGTGGGGCCACTCACATCCCTCCCTACTCTGTTTTGTCGGAATTTCCAGCCCATGGGGATTAAGGAGGGTGATTTGGAGAGTTCAGCACATGTCCAGGCTTACTTCTACACGGTGCCAAGACATGGCTGGGGGAAAATGAGGCAGGATATCTTCCCGAGTCCTCCAGGTTAGGCATACCTCAAAATGCAGGATATAAAAATTTAGGTCTCCTTTTCACTAGGCCTAGGTGGCTTCTAGGACTTTTTGTCTGAAGTTGTCAGTGTTTGCTCTAATCCCACTTTTGCTATTGTGCTAAGGCCTTTAATACTTTAATTATCCAGCTGTGATTTCCTCTTTCTCAATCCCTGGAAGAGACTGACCTAAACTGAGAAGACTAACACTATGGTGAGAGAGATGAGCTTTAAGGCTTGCTAAGCTATGTCAAAGCTTCAGAGCATTTAAGTCTGTATTAAAACCAAATCTCTTACCAAGAGAGCTGTCAAGCCCATTAGAATGATTCAATTTCATTTTTCATTTATAGCACAACAGATTCTCCAACCTGAAATGCACACTGCTCCTACACACCTAGCTGCTAATAATATTAACTTTTCTGCATAAGTCAAAATGCTAAAAATTAAAAAATAAGCTAACAAAACATCTGATTTAAATTCAATCACAAGGTGTAATTTGAAGTACATTCTTTAGAGATACTGATCTAAGGTTTGTGTAAACTCACGAATATCTATTAATCAACACCTGTTGATAACCATACATCATCAGGTGAAACCCTTACTGCCCTTCATCTTTATTCCTTCCAAAAGAAACAGGTCCCAATAGACTACGGTCACAGCCTGCTCTGTACATTGAGGCCATTATTCTCATTAAAGCCCTGACAAACTTTCTCGGTTCAAATGATGAGCTGGAGCAGGCTTGGCACTGCCTCATTTCTGAGACCACATATCCATATATCCCTGGAGACAGGTGCTTTGTAGCAGCACACTTGCAAATGTTTTACTTTTCATTTTTTTCTCTTCCTCATTTTCTCTCTTTTTCCCCCATTACAGGAGCCTGGTTCCTTCAGTAAGCCCATCAAGTGACTTGCAATGTAGCCAGGAGAAATGCCACTGAAGCAGAAGTCTTCCTCCTTTTGTGTTTCTTTTTTGCCTTTTACCTTGTCGAATTTGTGCTACCCCTAGCAGAGGAGGGAGAGTCTCTTCACATGCATTTCAGAAGTGTAGGCATTCACCTGAAGGTGAGGATTGTGTTAACTTAAGGTTAAAGATCTTCAGGCTGCTGCAATTCAACAGAAGCTTTAAAAGACACAGTAGTCACGTAAGCCACCACAATCTCCTTTGACCCAGATGAGGGGCTGCAAATTCTAGTTCATTCTTTTGATTGCTCTGGGGAAAGTTTTCCTGGCCTGACACCAAACAGAAAAATAATTCCAAAATAAACTTCTTTCAGGAGCCAAGATCCACAAACTGTCTACCTCTGAATTCAAACAGCCTCTTTATGTTTTTAAATGATTTTTCCCTACACATTTTATTACATAAATCAGCAGTTAAGCAGAAACAGCAAGAAGCAGCACACTACCTATAAATGTATACTACACTGGTCAGCTTTCACTGTTATCTGAAAAGTACAATAGAATTACAGTTAACATCTATAGTGAATCATTCAGTACACTTCCATATTGTGGAGAGTCTCCAAAACACACAAGCAGGAGTTACAAATACTGCTTACACATGGTGGGATTTCCTCTTCTGGTAAGTGATGCTGGGGAACAGGAGAGGACCTAGTGGCTTAGAACAATGTACTTCAATGCAGGCAGAGACAGCTGTGATAATCTCAGTGAGCTTCTGTATCACAGGCCCAGATTTCCACACACTAATGCCAAGGCAGTACCTCCTCCCAGACAGCAAGGATCTGGAGGGAGAAAACATGGTGAGGGGCAGTAGGAGCAGCTGTGCTTCCCACAGCAGGAGCACCAGACTCCAGACACCACGGTGGGTGCCTGGCATGCAAGTGCCTTGCACAGGCTGGCCCTATTACAGCTCACTTCTTTATTTCAGAATATCAGCTTTTCCATTCCAAACTCCCCTGCACCCTTTGTAGTTCCTCATAGCAGTACAAAGCAGGGATTTGCAACAGTTGCCAATCTGCTCTTTGCCTGTGGCATCCTAGGCAATTCTCACATCCATGTGAGGCCGGGAATGGTTCTGGGGCAGTGTATCATCAATTCCAAGTAGTAAAGGGAAGGGGTAGCTGTGGTTGCTTCTGTCTGCTGCAAGAGCTGGTCACGATTTTTAGCAGTAAGTACCTAATCCATCACGAGGCTGCTCCATAACTGACTGATTTTTATCACATTTAATATTCTCGGAACAGTCCTCTGGAACTGTTATGACAGAGGATGGGTTTGTGGTTCCTCAAGGCTAAGGTCGTGTGTGGCAATCATCATAAACTGGCATGAACTCCTCTCCAGCACAGGCCAGAGACCTCGTCGGAGTGCAGAGCAACAGAGGGTGGACACCCACGTGCCTCTGCAAACCCCCGAGCCATGTTTGCCCCAGGCCAGCAGCTTCCTGGGGACTCACAGCATCTTGGATAGGAAGGACTTCCTATCCAAGTGTGAGGCATCTGAACATGACAGTGAATCCAAGACCCACCTCAGTCAGCTGTTCCAATGCTTAAATTGCCTTCCCTAAAAACACGCCCCCTGGTTTCTGGTCTGAATCCTTCAATCTGCCAAGTCTCTATTTTGTTCTGCTTTGTTATTTCAGTTTGTTTCTGGCTCTGACATAGGCTTTCCTAAACAATCTTGGGTTACTCACTTAATCTCTTCTTACATTAATTCATTGTTGCAAGGGGGAGTTTACAACATTCCTCTTCTCTAACCTCTCTTTCATGTCAAGATCAAAGACTCCCTAGGGCACTGATCTTTTCTGCATCTTGACACACTTTCTCAAGTGAAAGAACTGTTATTTCAGCTATGGCTTCTATAGTTATGCTACTCTAGACCCTAACAAAAGTTCATTTTTGCATTAAACATGTCAGCATCTTTGCAGCTTTTGTGTTATTTATGTTGCAAATTAAGAAACAGAGTAGGTAGCTGCACAAAGTCTTGATTATTGCAATAACTTTCCTTCTCCCAGCACACATCACAGCATTCACCCATCTGCCTAAAGATGCTTCACATTGTGAAAAATTAATATTTTGCTTTCTTACTCCACATCGTGTCTGTGCAGGTGCTTGGATCTGGGTTTTGCAGAAAACTGTCCTTTCCAGGAGAGGCAATGGAACAACTTAATGGGCTGCAACCTCCCAGTTAATCTCATCTGGGTGTTGGGTTCCTGCTTGCTGCTGTGATCAAAGGACTAGAAGGCCCATCATTCCACCTCACAAGGTAGCAGGATCCTATCCGAAATACTGAACTAATTTTTGAGGAAGTCAGATAAGCAGTCACATAAACAGACAGTAAGAGTATCTCTGTTGACTGTCTGTGACCTTTGCCATCACTTAGCTCCTGAATGTCCCTACTAGATCTCTTATTTTATTGCTTTTCTACCTGTATGGCCAGTAACACAAACTCCTACCAAAATCCCTTCAGGCTTTGTTGAGCTATTAGATATGTTAATCAAAGCACAGTTTTATTACAGAGACAGGATAAAAAAAGGAAAAAAAAGCAAATTACTAGTAACAAACAACAGTATCATTAATTATGCCACTAAAGTACTACAGAGATCTTTACAGGACTACATGGAGGTGATGCTGTGAGGCTGTAAGGACTGAGTGGTATTTTATGTCTTTTTAGGCCATCCTACAGAGCTGGAAAACTCGATCAGCTTTAGGGAACACAAGCCCTGATGTATTTTATCCTACACCAGCTGTAGGTCTGGTCACTTTAGGTGGAGTAGCGCAGAAGACACTGTCCCTGTGGCTTACCCCTAGATGGCACTGCTTGGCAGCCTGGCTCCAGCTCCCATCCTTTCCCTTGGCCTCATAGCCAAGGTTTCCACTTCCCGCAAGGTTGGGTGGAGGACAATGAGACGAAGGAATTAAATTTCTGCCACTCTTGGCTGAAGTGGGAAATATTCCCTTGTCTGATACTTGCAAGTAAAAGAGGAAATAAGTTTTCAATCAATGTGTTATAAGGCATTTGGACAGTGTCTTTTTTTTTTTGCATGAAGCAGATTTGTTCTGACAGGGCTTCCTGCTGTTAAAACTAATGTTCTAGAGGCATCAAGATGGGAAGGTGCATTGTTATAAACTTCTGATGTATTTGATTCTACTGCACATTTTTCCAAGCTACCTTTCCCTTATTAACATAAAACAGCTTGCAGTTTGCTTTTGTGTGCTTTAAATTATTTATCAATATTTTAGAGCATTTTACACAGGATCAGAAATTCCTTGTGAAACCTGATAGCAAAGTGATATCTGAATATTTAGAGTGTTTGGATTTGATTTAACTGGAAGAATTTCTTGTGAGATGATTGCAGTTCTTCAAACCCCTGAGAGTAGGTGGATGAAGTTTTGAAGTCTAACAATAATCCCAAGCAATTTTCCATTTTTTAATTTCTGTAATTATTTCAAGTTTAATTTTTTTACTAGTGCATTTGCAGAGAAAATAGAGCAAAAGAGGATTTTTTTTTTTAAAAGGCTAACACTAGATATTACCCAGCTACCAGTAATACTTGCTAGAATCCTTTCCTAACCTATCCCTCAGTTTCCTCTCTAGCCCACAAAACATATTTGTGTAGAGTACATATAGGCACATGCAATTGCATCCTTTGCACCTTGCAGAAGATGGTCAGTCATTCCTCCTCATAGTTATAAATAGTAGCAGGAGGTCCACTATGCTTACACTTTAAAAAATAATAATAAAAATGCTCTGATTTTTCTCAGAAAATGCTTCAGTCTGGGCTGACTGGCTGTTTTAGAGGTAAGGCTGAGTCAACTTGCTCTGCCAGCAATTTACCTTTCTCTATTACCTCAGCCTGCCACTGTCTGCTTTAAAATACTGAGCCCATGACAATAATCCAGTTACAGGAATGGTCTTTGGGGGTTTTCAAGGACTTCTACTGTCATTTTGTTTCTACCAAAAGGGTAGTAGATTGAATGTAAATTGTGGGCTAGACTTCTACCCTTTTCTGGCTCTTCTCACACAAGTTTTAGTCACTGAACACAGGCAAAAGGGCACCCAGGCCGCCTCCTGAGGCCAGTCAATGAGCTACTGAAGAGCCCACAGAGGCCCATGTGTCTATACCAACCAATGTAATGATTAATGAATGAATAAAAATAGATTGTTAAAAGTGTCCTATCATCAAATTGTGAAAATCCAAATCTGTGTTTAAACCATTTGGGCAGTACTCTCTGATTTTAATTCAGTTCAGACAGCTCAGACATAGCACAACAGGAAAGAGCTAGGAAAAGGATTGTGTTGATATTGCTAAATGCACAGAGTCTCACATCTTCCAAAATGCAGCTCTATTCCTTGTCTGTCGACCTACTTGGTAATCTTTCACACTAGGCAGTCTTTTTCAACCTTCATTATAGAAGTTCAATGTGGTGCCAAATATAGACTTGTAACACTTGGGTATGGGCTGGAGTTCTTCCATAATCTTCTTTGGCAATGAACTGCAAGTTAAAAGATTATAAGGCTTAGTAAATAAAGCAGCAGTCTTTCACCTGCTAGACAGATTTCTGTCTTAGTTTAACCTTGATTTATGTGATGACTTTGGTTTTAGCATGTTTTTAAGCAAATATGAATTTGTGTAACCTGAAACTGTTGTACTACATGCTGGATAAAGGGAGAAGCTTGGTTCTGGAGCCTGAAAATTCAGGCCAAGACGTAAAACAACACACACTCCTAAAGAATAGATCTACACTTGTAGGACAGGGTTCACACAGGCACTGAGGCGTACTTCAGATACACCTTCAAAGAAAGCTATGCTATTTGTGCATATCAAAGATGAATTTTAAGCAATCGGGAAATGTTTTTAAGCTCTGAGCACCACTTTCTCAGAAATTCCTTTCCCAATGTTGCACTGAGATACTTGAGTACCTCCCTGCCGTACCTCAGGGATGGCATCCACTACTGAGTACTGCAGGTGCTGCCATGCCAGTCTTAGGATCACAAACCTCTCAGTCACACGGGTGTAAGCACCTATGGATTTGTTCATCAATCTTGTCTTAGTGTCTTCTACTGCATCTGGATTGAATGATACAACTTTGAGGTCATGATGTTTGCCCACAGGACTATTCATATGCTGAATTTCTCGAGTCTGTGACCTGGAAGAGAGGAGGCTGATGACTGCTACCAGGTGGGTTTCTAACCTAAGGAATGAGCATCACACAACCAGCATGGTACCAGAGTGTACCCACCTTTTTATTGTTTGGTTGGTTTTGTTCAGTCTGCACTAAAAGGTGTTAAAAACAGTGGACTAATTCTGAGATTTCCAATTAATGGTACAAAAATGGGCTGGTGATTGTAATTCTCATGTCTAGCAATGAGTGTAGTGTGTTACTGTAACTCTTCAGGTACTATCTTTTTACTTGGCCAATAAATACCCCCACAGCAGTACATCAGAACAGCACAGTACCGTGATGGTGGGGCAAGGAACTGCTGTTCTGTGAGAAGGACAGAGCTACAGCTCTCCTGATAAACACCTATGGACTAACCTGCTCATGTGAGAAGCTGTTGCTTCTTCAGCATTGCTTGGGGAAGACAGTGAAGCCTCCCAGCTGTGGGAGTGGTACCCATCCCGCCTGGTGCTACTGGAGATGGACCTTACACTAGGAAATAACTGGCTCATTTTATCTTCAGCACACCAATTTCAACCCCTGCCATAGCATCCCTGAAGGAGAATTAACCTGAATATTATTTTGGTCAGCTTCTCCCATTTTACTTTCAAAATTAAATCTACTTGCTGAATAAGACAATGTAAAGTTGTTTAGTGCTGTTCAAAATTGGAGAGCTTTTTTTTTTGTGTGTATGTGTGAATTTGATGGACCTTTGACAACATAATTTTGTAAGTTATGTAGTTAATATTT
Organism: Callaeas wilsoni; assembly: GCA_013398955.1. NCBI lineage: Eukaryota > Metazoa > Chordata > Aves > Passeriformes > Callaeidae > Callaeas > Callaeas wilsoni. Next base: position 63,075 of record VWPU01014903.1, on the reverse strand, counting down.
TGGTGGCTTGAGGACATGATATATAAATGTCTGGCAATGTATATTTCACTAATTTGAATATTTTCAGACCTCGTGTTTAATAACACCTTGTTAGCCACAAGCCTACTGTTTGAGAGAAAAAATTAATTATTTGTGAAGTCCTCTCCCTATTCCACAGGCATCTGCAGACCTCCAGAAGTAGCCCAAAGTATGTCCAGAAGTGAAATGCAATAGGTCCATAAGTGAGCACTCAGATGTACTTCAACCTAGGGGCTGAGGCGGTGCCATCCCACCAGCTGCTCTGTGCCAAGTTCCTCCTGCTGGGAGCCCACCCACACAGCTTGCTGCCAACTGTGGCACTTTCTTCCCCACAGGTGCTGCAAAATCTAATCCAAGTGTGTCTGAGGCCTCCACAAGCAGCTTGACCTCTGGTCTGAAGCTTTAAATAACGCTGGAATACTTCCGTTTAAGAGGAGAAAGGAAACAGAGAAGAAAATAGAATTCAATGGAGTTTTTAAGAAATTATGATAATGCCGTAAAAAGTAACTTCTAAAGTAAGGTGCTGTTAAGAGGCATTGGTAAGATGGCAGTTATGAATAACTTTGTGTCTCGTTATCCATCAGACTTGCAGTGGGTCCAGAATAAAGAATCTGACAGAACTATACTTTAATGGCTGTTATTTAATAGCTCATTTCTATCTGGCATCTGCAGAATGCTTATGGGGATAATAGCTACTTAATAGAACTGCTGACAGTAGTCCAAAATAAAATAAAGCCAGGCAGAGAACCAGAGGCAGAGAAAAGATTTCTATAGTTTTGGGTTGCGTTTTAAAGAACACAAAATCGTGGAAATATCTTCACGTTTTCTCTTAGAACTGCTCCTGTGCTAATGCCAAATCCAGGCTGAGGAGGTGTTTCAGAAAGTGCTGGTTGGCCCAGACCAAAGTCATGCTGACGACCAGGGCAAACATCAGTGGCCTCAGCGCACTTCTATTGCTGGTTAATTCATTAATATAGACACAGCCTTCGTGCCAGTTCTCTTCTCTTGTCAAAACAACATAAGGGAAAGACCTGATGCTGGGTTTACCATAATACGATTAAAGAAAGCTCCTCTCAGAGACAGTGCAACAGAAAAAGCTTCCGTATGAGCTTCTACTTGCCTGGAATTACTACCTTGATTTTGCAGCCCTCTTCTAATATTAGGAAATTTTTAGGTGTCATGAGGCAGCAAATTCTGCCAGGAACACAGTCAGAGAGGCAGCCCCACTTCAGCTTCTCCTACAGCTTCATTTTGCTCCCCTATGAGTGGCGCTAATTTGCATAAATATTCCATGGGACCCACTATGGGAGAAATGTCCTTACACCCTCTATAGCTTTCTTGGTCTCCAAAGACCCCTTCCATACCTCCACCACCTTCTCCTCCTCACATTTGCATCCTCATCTATCACATAAAAAGCTTGCTAATTTACTTGCAGGCACAGAGGCTGCACAAGTGAATACCAGCACTGGACATACCATGACAAAATATTATCCCCCATCACAGAAATGTCCAGGACCAGCTTCACATTGGGACACTCAAGAAGCTGTCACAATGGTAATTTTTTTTTTTTTTTGTAAACTTCTCAATAAGTTCATCCAGAATCTGTCAGGTCTTCCAGGTCATCCAGAATCATCCAGGTCTTCAAATTCAAAACTTTTGGTCCCAGAAATTATAATTCTACAAAAATATTGTTCCTGTTTTTAAAACTAGCACCTTGTGAGATATCAAGAACACTAAACCAATAAATGCATTTTCTTTTGCAAATTGTTTGAACCTTCACTCTTGAGCTTTAAAATCCTTGAAATTCTTATTTAAGACCTGCAAGGTCTCTGGTAAATCAACCCCTAACAAAAAAATCAAAAGTAAAGGGAGTTTATCAGTGTTTCTCTGAACAGTTTTGTGGCAAATCTTTGTTGTTTATAACTCAGAGTTCAAGATGTGTGAGCATCTGGGGACTACCTCTTTCATGCCTCTTTTGAGTGGTCAGGGGAATACTCAAGGCTTGGGGACATGTGGAAGGGTCACAGCTCAAAGCCTTTATCCTTCAAGAAGCTGCTGTGAGTCTGCCTTCAAGTGTTTGAGTCTGTCCGATGCCTGATACAGGCAGTACAGCGGCTGACCCCGGCCTTCGAGGTGCTTGTCAGTGAGTATTTTCAGGTATTAATTCTTAAGACCTGTGGGATTAGAAGGATAGTTTTCACATTTTCTCTAAGGAATATAAAAAGGGATGGCATTGGCAATATCCAAGGTTTCATTTGGAACTATTTCACTTGTAAAGACGCATTACATTTTTGAGAGAGGAACAGATCAATGCAGAATTTTTTGTCTTCAACAAAAAATTATCTGCCTATAAGCTCAACATAAGTGTATGTATCATATGTGTCAGATATGAAATATCTTTTGTACATGTTTATATACACGTACAGAATGCCTACAAATACTCACATGCCAGATGTATTCAATAAGCATGCAAGAGTACAGACCAACTCTAGAAAATTCCATTCATCCGTAATGAAAGAGGTACTTTTTAAAATAAATATCTAAAATACTTTTTAATGCTCTCATGGCAAGAGGCAGAGATTCAGTAATTTTCTGGTGATGGTTTTGTAAGCATATTTGTTCATGGCCAATTATACACTACTGATAAACAGAGCTATACAGAGCTAAGCAACCAAAAGTTACACCACTGTGTTATGCTGTGGTCTTTCAGACGGCCAGAGTCAAATTCTAGTTCACATCACAAAAATAGTGCCAGCAAGGATTGCATAACCCTGTAATCTGCAGCCACAATACCAACCTGTGCTGGCACCTATGCAGTGGTGCTTTACCTGCCTCAGACATAATCCGGAAACACACACTAGGTGGGGGATTTGCAGTGCCAGGTCACTGAGGGATCTCTTGCTTTTCCTGCCCTGGAAAGTCATCAGCCTAATGAGCAACTCCACCTGCTCTTCTCATGACTGTTCCCAAAGGAAGATGTGTTGCAGCAATTGCAGCAAGCTGGTGGTCATCAAAATGCTCCCCTAGAAAAGCTTAAACCCCACAGAATCTTCTTTTTCAACTGATTTTTGTGTCCCAAATAATTATAGATTAATATAAATTTTGGAGATTGTACATGTTTGTGAGAAAAGGCAGAGGGGACAGAGTTCTCCAAAGAGTGGCTGGGGAAACAGATCCTCACCGCACCTGCCAGTGTCTCAGATGTCTCAGCACTGCCCACGGCACAGCAGAAGGGTGCAAGGTTTGATTCCCTCCCATGATTTGTCACCTCACAACAGGTACCCTGGGTGGGAGGCATGACACTCTGGAAGCCAGAGAGTGCTGCTCTTATTTGTCCCTTAGGCAACTGCTCTACGCAGTGCAGATAGTTATACATTTTGAATAAGGGCCACCAAAGTCAGTAACCTGTATCAAGGGAGGGGTTGCACCTAGCAGGGAAATAGATGGCTCTTAGGCATTGCTTCAGCAGGAGGGAAGCATGAACATCCGGCAGTGACTGAAACCAGGCTAGAGCACATATGGTTTATTCCTGAATGTTTCTGAGAGACCAGAACATGCAGATGTTTTCTTATTGTAGTCATGGTAAAAATAAACATGCTACTTCATGAAACACAACAAAATAAAATAATTTTTAATAGTTAAAAAAGAGCAGAAGATAATGTTCTTTGTGAAAGCATTTGGCATGACTGTACTGCTTACATCTGCAAAGCCAGTGTATTTATAGAAGCCTAAGATGAAATAGAAAGTTAAGTCCAGGACTGATTCCTTGATCTGAACTTTGAAACTGAGGTCAGAAAATCGCAGTGTCAGTCACGGGGGATGACTGAGCAGGTGACAAACAGCGGCACTCACACAGCTCCCTTCCTCAGAGGTGAGTTGTTCTCAGTCCTCGAGATCTCATAGACTGCTGAGCTCTCTCATCACCAAACTTTTAATTGAAAATGTGATAAGCTACTCCTTCTCTGTAGGAAGCAACCAGCTCTTAGGAGATCACCTGAGTAGAGCACCTGTCTCTGGGGATCACTGTGCACTGTATGAGGCTTTCCTTGAGCGAGAGCCACAGTTGATGATACGGCCCCTCTTCCTGCAAACAGCAAAAGCCTGCAAACGAGGATAAAGGAATGAATGACCTGTGGCTTGGCAGAAGTTAACTACTCAATCAGAGGATAGAAACTGAGGCCAGTGTAATGAGGTGAATAAAAATAAATCTTGGCAATAACTTCCACGTTGCAGTCTGTGGCTGAGACTTTCAGATCCATCAAGAGTTTTAATCATCGTACAGAATGTTGACATTTATGGATCTGAAAAAATTGTCCCTGGCTGAGAAAAGAAGTAAACTGATTATGGTCCAGGATTGATTTTGGGCTGGGGATGTTTATGAATATATAAAGTGGGTATTCAGAAGGCCTGACATAATTATTTTTCTTTTAAAAAATCAGTGATTTTAGCAGAAGGAGTTTTAGAAAGCTAACAGATAAAAGTCTTGATAAGTCTTCTACAGAAACATTTTTTAAAAATGAAGGGAAGGTTTAGTGGCAGGTTTTCCTCAGTCTTCATATTTAATGAGGAGCAGGAATGTTGAGCAGCAAATATTAGCATGAAGGGTTTAGGGCAGCAGCTGTTTAAATACAATGGACTGAATATAGTCAAAATAGTGATGGGCTATTAACCAAATGCTGCTATGTTTCTGGAAGGAATAATCTGCACAAGCATGTGTTACTACTTGTGTGTAAAAACATTCTTAAATAACTTTTCACTAGACACCTGGAAGAACAGCATGTGAAGTCACCTGACATCCGGTCAGTGCTAGACCCACTGATTATCCTGCTCCCAAAAATGTTGCATGGATTTTTACCATTTTTCATTACAGAAACTTTGCCACAACCTTTTCTGAGATGTGTCCTCTACAGTTTGATTCTCTGCACACACCTTAAAACCTAAGAATAGCTGATCTGGGTTCAAACAAGGAATATCCACCTGGGTTCTAGGTACTGGTTATTTACCGAGTATAAGAAGAAGACAAGCAATATTTCTTTAGTCACCTTCTCTGCTCACAGATAGCAGCAGATTAGAGACTTCCTGAGCAAGACATGGCACTTGCATCTTCTGAGCTTTACTGGACCCTTTTTTCTGTTTTCATTTACTCTGTTGTCAAACTTATTTGTACTTTTGTATCTAAGACTTTTTTGGCAATGAGTTTACTTGATGTGCAGCTGACAAACCTTGACATGCTTGCTTTGAAGGTGTTGCAGACTAATTACATTTAGTGTGCTCTGGTTTAAGTTCACCTTGCTTGAAAGGCATGCCATACCTCTGATCATTCTCCTTGCTCATCTGGGACTGTATCTTAGAGGGGAGATAAACAAAACCCAGAATGCAGGAATGTGATCAAGTTTATTTCTTACAATAATGATATTTAAAAGCTAGATCGCTATGTGCTGCCTGATAGTACTTAACCTTGTGTTTTCATTTTAAATTATAGGGACTGCTGAGATGACATTTTCATAAAACAACCCACAATAAATCTAAGATCTGTCTTTTGACTGACTAACAGTTAATGTCAGACATTTTTTGTAAGTGCATTTCTTTGCAGCTGTCAAGAGTTGTTCAGTTCAATATAATCTGCAGCTCTTTGCGATCAGTTTTATTTTAAACCACTCTAAATAATTTTCTAAAGTCAGAAAACTTACATATACTTTTGTCTTGAGATCAATTTATGTAACCCCTTTTCTGGCTCATGTGTGAAATAATACCCATCGACAGAAATCCCAACACAGTACTTTTGAAACCCATCATTTCTTCCTGTCCTCTTTCCTATCTTCTAGGTAGCTAATACTTTTGCAGAGGGCCTTCCCTTTTACCCCATACCAACCTACTTTCTCTAAAACCTTTTTGGATAGGTATATAATCAAAAGTCTTTCTGAAATCCAAGCCTGGTAAATAAACCACCTTAATATTGATAAGCAATATTTTAATGAGTTCTCTAGGTCCTGAAACAGGCTTGAGACCCATTACATCTTCCTGCAAAAACTATGTTAGTTCTGCCCTATTAAATCATATTAATGAATGTATACTGTTAGTAATGTTATTTTTTGTAGTTTCTACTAATCTCCCCAGTTCAAAAGTACAACTTCCCAGTCCATAATTTCTAAGGTTCCCCAGGAGTTCTTATTAAAAACTAGCCTTGTATGTGCTCTCTTCCTTTCCTTTTGTACCGAGGCCAATTTAAGTGATAGGTTATCCACCACAACGGAAAGCACGATCATTTCAAATCTGAATTTTCTAAGACCCACTGGGAAAATGCTATCAGCTCTGGTAGTGCCTAACAATTTTTTTTAAATTGTCCTGAAACATCTTTTGCTGACTGTTCTGACTGAGATGGCTCCCCTACTCTTTCTCCTGTAAACAAAGGCTGTGGGACTAAGACCAGACTCAGGCTTTGACAAATTGACTGCTGATGGAAATATTGCACTTAGCTTTTCTGCTGCTTCTTTATCTTCCTTGAGCAATCCTTTTACAATTCAACTACCTACAAGTTTTCTAAAAGACATGCCATTTCTGATATGGCTGGAAAAGTTTCGGTACTAACATTCATATAACAAATAGAACAATTGGCTGTTTGTTGAATTCATTCTGACCTGTCTTGAAATATTTTTACATTCAGCATGCCAGAGTATGTGATTCTTCTAGTTTGGAGATTGTTGCCACATTCCTTACACCCAGAAATGTCTTTTCTCTGCTATATGACCACAGTCTATCATGACTTTTTAAACTTTGTTTGGATAGAAGTATATATGTGAGCTTCTAATCTAATGCTTTTATGTAATCTCCCTGCCACCTATAATCATTTTATTCTCTTATCAAGACTTTTTCATTTCCTTTGATGAAACTATATCATCTTCATGAAGTTCCCAATTTTGAAGCTAAGCGATACCTGAGTGTGGGGCTAGGAGTTTTTTTTCCTGTCTTTTGGGAGCTTTCCTCAGTTCTACATGGCTTCTGGGTATAAGTATATTGAAGTCAGCATTAGAAGATAGTTGTTTAATAATGCTTCAGACTAGGACCTGTGAGATGATCCCATGAGGACTACATCAAATCATGCTTCTCTGTTTATGAGTTTTCTAACCTGCCACTCCCAGAGATAGTAACTTTTAAACACCTACTCTGTCCAAAAATGTAGCTTCAGTATAATGTCCCATCAGGGACAACGGTGCAAAAGGAAGTGGGGAGGACTGAGACCTGTCTTTATTAGCATGTTTCCTGCCTTTTTTGGATTCTCTGTTAACTCCCTTAGCAGTCACAATCCAAATGGTCTCTGCCCTGGGTGATTATAGGGCGTTTTCATACTGTTGGTCCAAAGTTGCAGTTGCTGGGGATCCTGTGCAGTTGCTGAATATATTGATAAAGAATGTTGTGCATTAATCAAAGTCACTCATTTCCTTCCATAATTTCTTCAATGTATAGCATCCCATCCCTGCTAGAACAATCCATTTTGAAATTCCTATTCTCTCATGTAATTTACATACGGTTATTTTGATTTTCCAAGGTTATCTTTCTTCTGTAGGGTTTCTGCAGTGCCTATGTAATAATAGCCATATATCCTTGATATCTCTTTGAGTTGGTATATAGATCCCCTTGTTTATGCACTTTAACAAGCTTGGGCCTGCTCAGTGGACCACAGTGCTGGTTGGAGCTGGGATAGTCCAGCATCAGGTCTTTAATAGTTTCTCCCTGAACATAGTTCAGTGTCAGCAATATTCCCCACTGCACATGCAGAAATGGCTGCTCAAGTATACAGATAATAGCTTTCCTTTTAATGAAAAGAAAAAACACACGCTTGTGTAGTCAGCATATACCCAATTCCAAATGCTTACTGTCCTATGAGACAAACGATAGTCTATTCCCTCATCTTCTAATCTGTGTCTTTCTTCACATCTGCACCACTGTGTCTTTTAAAACTGTGTTTCAAGAAAGCAAAATTTAGTTAAAACATTCAGGGGAGAAGGTGGTAGTACTGTGTCCCAACAAAAACAACCAACCAAACACAAAACACAGCAAAGGAAACAAGAAGCGGGCTTTTGAATTGAAGAGAGAAAGATTTCTCAGTGGGTTAGATACAGAATTATTGGCATAAGAGATATTAATATTGTCTTGATAGGTGTGAGATGGAAGGACAAGCAAAGGTGGGAGAAGAGAGTGAGAGCTAATACACAGTTGTAGCTCTTTGAGGTGTAGAAATGTCACCCCAACATGCTGAAGGATGAGGAGCAGCAGAAGGTCTGAGGAGCAGCCTGAGGAATAACACCAGTGCTACTAAAAGAAGTAAGGACTTCAAAAGCTTTCTCTTTAGAAAGGAAGAGGTAGATAACAAGGAAGCCACTAAAGTAAATATTTGCTTCTGTCTTTTATATTTTTATTAGGTTCATCCACTAGAAGGGATGGCATGAGAAACACAACTTTCACATTAGAAGGTACTCCACTACTCCATGGAAACAGGAATGACCAAAGAACATAGGAAAGATTGTTTCACAGAGATCAGGTGAAAGATACTGGCTGTTTGGTGGAGGGAAGAGCTTCCAGTAGGAGGTATAATAGAGAAGGATCAGGGAAAGACATGGAAGGTGCAGTCTCTGCTCTCTTGAAGATGGGAAGGAAATATGAGAAGAGTTGTAGGCAGATGTGAAACTAAAGAGTGGACTTAAAGTACGACAAGTCAGATTTGAATCTGATGTGGAATGAGAAGACATTAGCAGAGATATCTCAGAAGGAAAATAGCTTAGTCTGAGTGGATACAAGGTGGTGTTTTGTAGTGCTTGGAAGGAAGCTATGCTCAGCTGCTTGCTAGAAAACAGAGCTGTGTTCATGATGATGCACAGCCATTTTGGGGAGTGGCTGCAACCATGGGTATGGGCATACTGAAGATGTAGGAGGAAAAGAAGCACCTGTGTTTTCTGATGGAATACAGGCTATATCTACACATCCCTTTACACATACTTACATATTGCTGCCTGCTTCTGTGGTGCAACCCTGGTAGAAGCCTGGACCTCCAGGTCACCAGCAAAAGGCTTGGTGGCGATGGAGGAGGAGCCCTTCTCATGGCCACCTTTTAGTATGCACAGCAAAATGCCTCGAATGGAGGCTTTCACACCATTTCATTCACTACCAGGGTCTTCCAGGGATCTCCTGATCAGCTGTTGGGCTGACATGAACTCAGTGGCTTGCTGGAGGCCAACAGTGCCTCCCCCCTCAGTGGCCCGTGCAGAGGTTGAGCAGGTGGGACTGTCAGACTCTGCTACAAACAGCCAGTCGAGACAAGAACAAGCTTGCATCCCGATGAGTGGAGAGGGGAAATCAGCCAGGGGAAGTTAATGCACTGGTTTTTCCTGTGCAGGATTCAAAACCAAGAAAACAGCCCAAAACTACACCCTGCAATGGATGCTGTCTATTATTTAAGACATGTATAAATCTCTGCAATATATCTCATAAAGGAAGACAAGGCATTTTTTTCCTCACTGGTAATTATATTCCAGCCTGTCATTTTGTTTAATCTACATAATACTAGTTCTGTTAATTTTATACATGTAGCAAAAATCTAAAGATATGCCAGTGTCTTTTTCATATTACTGACACTCTACTTTTGAGCAGATAAAACAAAGGTAATGCTTGGAAGTGTCTTGAATAACGTGTATTTATTTTTAAGTATATATTTAAAGAAAAGTTAATTTTCAAGGCAGAAAATGATGGTTTTGCAAACATCTGCTTAAAAATGCCAACAGGGTCTTTCTAAAGTCTTGATAAAAATGACAAAACCTATATGTCTAACTCACATATACTTTCTAATATGCCAAACCTGTTGATTTCCTACAGATTTTATGCCAGAACTTAAGAAGTTTTTGATATCACAACATTCACTGGAGGACACTGACCACTCCAGACTCCCACCACTATGACAGGGTCTGTCTTCCAGGACAATCTGTGTGCCAATGTACAAAAGAGAGACTGATCCTGACAGAAAGGGACAAATCAAGGAAGAGCACTGTATCTACGCAAAGCAAGACCAGAAAAACAAAACCCCAAACATCAGCAACCAAGAAACCCACCACTAACAAAATCTACAGAAAATCAATGACTAGCTGTTGGATTATGAAAGCTGAAGTCAGAGAAACAGTTGACTTGTCTCATATTCCAGCAAAAAGATTAGCTGGCCTATCAACACTGAGGAAAGAAAACTTAATAAAACCCTCTTATCTTACTCATTTCTACGGAGTACTGTCTGATTAGAGGTGACAAATAGGCAGTAGAGTTTGTCTAATATTGTTGTTAGGAGAAGGTTCCTGTTAATGCCATCATTTTATTTTATAATATAAAGATGCAGGCTGGAAGGAAGAATGTTCTTGTCAAAAAAACCCCAGCTCATATAATGCCTGCCATGGTTATAGTTGTCTGCTCTTAAGTCAGAGGGAGCCTGTTACATCCCTTTACACAATTTCTGCTGCCATGCAACCATTTTCAGAAGAAGAGCTGATATTGTAAGATTTTGGCTAGCAAAGGCAGTAGAAGTTTGACATAATAAAAGTCTAGTTGTAATTTTCCACTATACCCATAACTAGTACTCACTGGATTTGGATGTGCTAGTTCTCTTTCACTGAATACAGTTCAGAATATTTCATTTCAGTTTCTCCAGTCTGAAATCTATCTAATGGGAAGGATTTATTTCTGGATCAATATTTCATTTAGTCTTTTTTTACAAGGATACAGTGCATGCAAATAAGAAAAGAAAAGCTTTGAATGCTACATCAAATAGTCTGTATATAAAAGGTAAATATCACCAACATTTTGTTTTGACTTTAGAATTCAGAGTGAATTATTATTTTGTTAAAAAAGTACTTCTGTCTGCAAACCAGGCTCATGTGAGGTATGTCCTCAGTGAACCATGGTGACATACATCATCAATGACAGCAGAGGAGATATGTAAGGGAAATTTTTTGTCCAGCCAGCACTAAATAAAATATTTTTATGTGAAGGACATCATCATCTTCAGGTGAGGAGAAGAGCCATAACCTCCTAGTGAGCAAGGACTGCAGGGAAGTCTCTGCGAAGTGAGATCAGTGCATTCCTCTACTGCAGCTACTAAAGGGTACCCCTTGACAAATTACTTACCTTCTCTTCTTTCTGGATTCCTCCACTAAAAAATAAAAATAATAACATTTCCATATTTCACGGAAATGTTTTGAAGTTTAGAACAGTAAAAGGCTGAGATATCCTGGTCCCTTTACAATAGGCCATGTTAGTGCATAAGATAGATGCTACAGCAAACAATACTTTCTGCCTTGCGAGTTACCATTATTGTGCTGACAACAAAACAACTGACCTCCTCAACAGCAGGAGAGCCAGCACCATCAGGAAATCTGTCATTTCCCTGCTGCAGCAACAATAGAAATCTCTCAAATCAGAGCACGTTCAGTCTGAGTTTGAAACTGAACCATCAGATAGCAGCATCTAAGATGAAACACAAGAGGTTCCCTCTTGAGCATCAAGAAGCACTTTTTTACTGTCAGGGTGACTGAGCACTGGCACAGGTTGTTTAGAGAGCCTGTGGAGTCTCCATCCTTGGAGTTATTCAAAAGTTGTGTGGACATGCTCATGCACAAACAGCTTTGGGTGGCCCTGCTCAAGCAGGAGTGTTGGGCCAGATGACTCCTGATGTCCCCACCAACCTCATCCAATTTGGAATTCTGTGGGATTTCTGTAGATGTCAGATCCAGAAAAGATAGCAGCAGATTTCCAGCACTCTTCAGTTAATGCACTTCACTGATGGAAAAACTGTGTGTAGTTTTCCTTCAGGCAAAAATCCTTTGGGGAGATGTGGTGTGGTACTGGCAGGAGAATCCTAGGAGTTCTGCTATTAGAAGTGGGATTTTAAAAGGTTGTTCTACATTTACTAAGAGACATGCAAACTTAACTGGGATATACAGATTTGAGTCTTCTGCAATCACTGTACTCTAAAAGCAGGTGAACATTTCATACCCTTAGGAACTGTACTACTGGTCTCATTACCATTGCAAAGCTATTCACCATTCCCATCTATCTGAAGAGAAATCTTTTCTAGGAGAAAATATATTATGTTCTGTAACCTAAATGATTTAGAATACTTAGAAAAGGCTTTTCTTGGATTTACTTTTCTTGAAAACTTTCTGTTATCATTGCAAGTTTCAGAATGCATTCTTTTAAGTGTAAATAATTGAAGATTTATATGTCCACGTGAAATGAAAAAGAGACCCCTTTCTGCTCTTGCGTGTCACGCTTCAATATAAATGTGGCCTCTTCGAAGGCAAAGAATAAAATTATGCAAAGCCTAAATTTAACCTTTGCTTAGAGATTGCCAATAATATGATATTGACACTAGGTATCCTATGTATTGGTATAGGACAATTAAAATTTTGGTGCTCTTGAATAGATCTCTCAGAAAAAAAGAAATGAAAAATACAGACAATAAAATATCCACCTGACTAATTATTCTGATACAATTTAATGAAGAAAAATAGAAGAACCAAAAAAGAAGCCCATGATTTACCAGCAGAAAGGCTATTCCCTCGTGTGAGAAGTCAAAAAGGATACCGTCCTTACTGGGAAGGCACTCATCAGCTTATCCTAGATTTTGGGGTAATTTTACAATATTTGGTTGAGGAAATAAAATTTTTAAAGGATAGTACCCGTGTGGAGAGGAGGGGGATTTTATTTATTTTTTTGTTTTAGTACTTTCCATTGTCTGGTATGCTTATGAGGACACATTACTTTTTTTTGCAAAAAAACCAATTGGAGGTGCAGCACACATATTACGTTGCTGCAATGTGGCAATCCAGAGCTGAGGCTGCCAGAGCCCCTGATTTTTCTCACTCACTATATGTTAGTTCCCTCCCTGGCTTTCTTTTGGAGAGAGCAAAGTTTGGGGGCAGCTCAGGCACAGTGCACCCTGCAGATGTGCTTTGCTCCACAATATATGTCCATCCCACTCCAGAGCACACAAGATATATAATGGAAGCCATAGCATGGTGCAAATCCCAGCTACTTGTTTTAAAGATCTATGAAATATCTGCATCGAACAGATTGCTTGGAACCCTTATGTTATTCAAAAATACACAGCTGACTGTAGGCAGTTTGGGAAGCCACGGCAGGACACACTGTGCACCATGACTCTGTCACATCTGCTGCTGGATGATGAGCAAATGTGTCCTGTGCACTACGTCCCAGGAAAGAGGAACGGGGGCCTGCCCACATGCAGGTAATGTTTCCAAATATACCTCATGAAGACGTGCTGAGCAGCTTAAAAGAGAGGAACAGAATTTGTTATTTCCAGGTGTGTAGAAAGGGATTTCTCCAGGTTGTGGGGAAGGTGTTTTGTGTCCTGCAATATGGGAAAAGCTGTGGTGCTGTGTGCTGGCATGGATAACCTCACCATGAGAACCCTTTGAGGAGAGGTCTGGTATGAGAGCTCAGGTTCACCAAAATTGTCTCTTCGTTTAGTGCCTTAGGATACTGAGCCCTACTGAAAGTCAATGTACTTGAGCTCTTAAATTGATTATGTACTACTGCCCTGCTCTGCAGAGAACAGATTGCTCAGTACAATCTTCTGAGGTTAGTTCTGCTTACTAACACACATTGCAACCTCACATCAAAATTACAGAGTCTATTTTTATTGTCAAAAGACACTTGAAAATAATCCGTGCCAGATCAGATGCAAGGACTTCCTGGACTGTAAATGGACAGCAATATCCTACTTTGACTTTGTTTTTTTTTTTAATCTTAGCATTGGTAGAGAATAGGTTGCTCTTACATTTGGTGACTGTCCAGGGGCCAGGCTTTCTATAAATATAACACACCTAATTCATAACCATGCAGCTAATATGTACTTGTTATCTAGGGGATTGAATTTATGCACCTAACTCTTTGTAACACTAATTGCTCTGTTGTAGGTTGCAAGGTAAGTCCTCTGTGCACAGGGGAGGAAAAAGCTTTCTCACTACCTGCAAATCAGTAGAACACAAGATTAAATTCATGCAGAGAAAAACTCTTTCTTGATCATATAGGGCTAAAATAAAACTTCAAGGCTCAGTTTGAAGAGAGAATAATGCAGAACAATATGTCCCAGAGGAAGCACTGTGAGGCATTCTGCTTCTTGGAAATGCTTGGAAGCATTTCAATGCCTGAGAGTATCACTGTATGAGAAGAGTATACCTGCATATAAAAGGTAGACAGCCCATGCCTTAGTATCCAGCATCTTTCTTTGGTGACTTGTTAAATGTGGTTAAAGAGAGCCTGTCTCCCCTCAGGCAGTACTGACATCTTGGGGGGTATCCCCCGTAGGGCATTATGAGACAGAACAGGAGTGGTGAGCATCTTTCTTTAACCTCCATTTCCTTGGTCAAAGGTTGACTTTTGCAAGACCCCTCAGAAACAGACAGAAAGTAGCCTCTCCCATTGCATCCTCCTCCTTTCCATCTTCTCCTCTCCCCTTTTGCATGCCCAGGTAAGGATCAGGAAGACTTCAGTTTACAGGGATTCTCATGGATTTACTGACTTCTTAAAGAGGAACTATAAAAAAAGTGGCCTGTCACACAGCAAAATCAGTATTATGGAGGTGACAGAAGTTAGAACATAACCCACATTTCACTTGGACCCTTTCGGGACCCTTAGTCACCTTTGTTTCTTTCATATCACATCCACACACAGAGCTTTCTAGAGAGCAAAAGGGACAGTAAATTTAAAAAAGGCAAATTCTTTCTTCCTCCCTTTCTTTTAACTTCATACTATGCTACAGTGACTCAGAACTAAAGCCAAAATCCAAATCTTTAGTTTTGATTTTAGCATACAGAAATTATAGATATTCTTAACCAATATTTTGTTTTTTGCAGGAAGTTAGAGAAGAAGATTTTGAGATGATTCAACATCCACTGCCCCATGTAAGGAGTTACTGCAAGTCAATTAAAAGAATCAGTTAAAAATAGCTTTCCCTTGATAAAGGAGATATTTCTCTCATTAGGACACATTGCTACGTTCTATAACCTTACAGGGAAACAGCATTATCAGCTAAACTGCCCCGGTTTACTTTCTTTTGTCTAATTCTGTAACACCCACGTGTCTTACAGGGGAACCAGTTATGGTAGGTGTGGTGGAGTGTTTTACCAGCATTTGTCCTGGGACCTGATGTAGATGAAAATAAAGAAAATGTATCCAAACTCAGGGGAAATGAGAAAATTATCTGTTAAGAAAAAAAAAGGCTCATGCAATTTTAGGACAAAAATCAAAACAACTTAATTTTGCAAAAGGAGGAAGAGAGACTATGCAAAGCAGCAGAGTTGGAGAAAGTTACTTGTATAAACCAATATAATTACACGGAAACGTGGAGAGCTGTGGCCCTCGAGAGTGCTCCTTGACCTATATCCCTAGAGAGGTGGCCTGAAGGCTTCTCAGAACAGCCCTGCATTGAGAACATCTCCAAGATGCACGGATGAAACAGGGGTATAGGCACACAGGCCTGCAAGAGCCCTTGCATCATCAGATCCACTTACCTGCTCCTGCAGACTCCCAGGCTGTACCACGCTGACCATCAGTTTATAAAATCCACTTTACAGCTAATCAAGCTACTGGATCCTGCTACTGGGCCTGAGATTTCTGTCAAGAAGTGCTGCACAGAGCAATGGCCAGGTGTGGTACCTGCTGCTTTGCAGAGGTCTTCCCCTGTGCCCTTGTACAGCTGGTGAGGGCTCTCTCCCTTTGGGCTGTGGACAGAGAAGATGCTCCTGCTCACAGAGTTGTAGTTTGGGCTCAGTTATTAGGTTACCTGAAGCTGTAATGTATTTTTTTGTAACAGTAAAATCAGCTAGAGAAAATACAGGTAGTTTAGAGTGGGAGGTTTTTTCTGTGTTCAGATATTTCTTTCTAAAACTGAAATCAAATATTTCTTTCATAACATTTCAGTTTAGCAGGTAATATAGAAGCTCTCTTCATAGTAGCTTTGCTGCTGCTTCTGCAGCAGAGAAATTTGAAAGGTACAAATTGCAGGAAAACATGGAACACTCATAGGCTTTCTGATAGAGCTTTGAGTCCTGTGGAGGCTTGACATCTTTTTCTTACAATCTCAGAGCAAGCAAGTACATTGAAATGAGCACACACGAGAAGCCCAGAGCCCACGGAAGCTGCTTTTGATGCCAGGCTGCAGTCACCTGCACCTGCTCCATCTGCAGTGCCTCACTGGGCAATGCCTTGCTCCACCCAGCTCCATCACAAAATTTTTAGCCATAGGGTTTCAGTGATTTCTCAGCCAAGCCCATCCTCCCTCGTATCTGGTGCATGGCACACAGAGTGATCACTGCTGGTGGTAGAGAGTGTAGCAAATGCGAAACTGAGATTTAAGTTTGCCATTCACAGAGCATCTCAGCCCTGTGCCAAAACAACCCCCAAGACCATTCTGGTAACTCCTAACACCGAGTTTATCATTCCTCAGGCTACCCAAGCATGCGGACAGATGCTCCTAGATGGGCGTGCAGAAGGAGCTCTCACATTCTCTGCTGCAGCTCCTCCCAAGCTGTCCCCTTGTCCAGACTCTCTTCAGACTACGGGATCTACTCCTGCGCTATGCACTCTGGGGTTACCCTTAGGAAAGGCTGTGGGGAAGTATGATCATCAGCCAATAAAGGGACTGGACTAGGAGCAGACCGTGGAACCCTAAGGTCTGGCAGAACATTGCCATGTTCCCAGGAACTCCTGTCAAAGTATCTGCACACATTCTTGCCCATGGCTGGCAGAGAGATTTCAGATGAGTCACATAAACAAGATGCCTCCTTGACCCACACAGGTTTTCTGCCTTGGTCTGTGGCCATGGAGACTTTGCTGTAGAGCACAAGAAAAAGCATTTTTATTTCTGCCCATCAAACAACCAAGAGCAAGAAACCGCCTTTCCTCTTGTTACAGAATATTGCCATGGTTTAAAGGAAGAAAACAAATATATATTTCATCTTCTGAAAAATATAATGATTTTATGTTTCCCCAGTTCCTCCTTATACAGTTCTTGTCAGACACAGGAGCACACTTATTTATTTCCTGTCTGTGTTTACAAAGTCTTGCAAAGAGTCATATAAGATTTTTGACACCTAGAATTATGATTCCAGGGCCAGGATGTTTTTCCCTGCTCCAGCAACACACAGCACCTGTAAAACTGCTTTCATTACCCTGCTCTTGGGGATTTCTCTTATGTGAATCCATGGTTTGATAATTGTTCTGGATAGTAAAGCTTGCTGATTCCCAAAGAACCAGTTCTTGCAGCCTCACTCAGAAGGTGTGCCATATCACTTAATTATGTTTCTCATACATTCCAGTGCTGAATATTGCAGCAGCTTTGTATCAGAATATAGAGTTTGGAGAATATCTGCAACTAACTGAATTCTCCTTCCAAGAGCAGCAGACGTCTGTGTGTCAGTTCACACAGTAGTTCACCAGAAAGCTTGTAACGAATTATTTCCAGGGCAATCCTTTTGGGTCAGTGGTTTGCAAACAAATTTTCAGACACAATTAAAATGTTTTATTTCCCCACAGGCATGAGGATAATAAACAAAAGAATTCCTGTACTCAATATGTCTCTCCTTCAGAAATTCTTCATATTCCTTGGAATCTGGTCTGAGATACCTTCTTTAAATTTTAGTATGGACATTTGCTTTTTAAATGTTTTAAAGAGTCATTTAGTTCATGCATTCATTAAGTTAGATGAAATTTGGTCTCCGAAAGGCAAGGATTACGCCTGACAGAAAATCCATGAGTAAATAAATTCTTGCAAAGAATACAAGTTCAGATGCTGTTTCTGTTAATAAGGGAGCAAAGTCCAAATTTTTGAGGTTATTTGAATTATGAGTGAGTTCAAGGAAATTAAGACCCTTGATGCTAAGAGCCATTTAGAGGCCTTTTGAAGAAATAGCTACAATGTCTGTTGCCTGTTTCCCACAATGCTCTGGTAACAGTGGATTCACTAAAACACCTTCAAATTTTAAAGAGTAAAGTATTAAAATTAATAAAACACTACAGAATCCCAGGTGTCCAGCTAAGATTCCCTGCATCAGAAAAACACCCAAACAGAGCTGATTTTTTCATATCTTTGATGTGAGGGAAGGCATAATGAGCTCAACAGTATTAGTTTCTAAGGAGACACATGCAGAAATTAGCTCCATTTTGCTTAATAAACTGTTAAACAAAAATGGTTTTGATGTTAGACTTGGTGAAGATGATACTTTAGATCTTTTTATTCATCTGCTCTCTGGGATGTTCTTATTTGAACAAAATAAAACTCATCTCTCTAAATTAATGAGACTCTTCACTTCAGGATCTTAGTTTGTAAAGTGTGTATTAGATCTAGTCAACATCTGTTAAATTAAAATGGCTATTCAATTACAATTAAAATTTTTCTAGCAATTTTTCATTCTGGTCAATGTTATAGTCTGGTGCTGAAAACTAGATAAAGGTGACTCAGATAAATTCATGCTATCTTCATATAAAATGTCAATTTCTGGAGCTTGTTAAAATTTTGGGTTTGGGGAGTTATTTAGCAACATTTTCATAGCGAACCTTACCCTTTTTAAACAAATCTTTGTGGGTTTTGGAGTAATTTTACCATGTAGAATCGAAATCCTTGTAAATCTGAAAAAAAGAAAGAAATCAAGTGACATTTAAGCAGCTTAAATAGTTATTTCTCCAAACCTAACAAGTGAGGGAGATACTTCCTCACTCAGACTTGCTCTCAAGCATGGAAAACTGGAGCCACTTCCACAGTGAAGACAACTTCCTGCACAACAGATTCTCACTCTTTCCTGCAGGATCTGTGGGGCAGCAAGGCCAGTGGGGATGAAGGGTCTCCCCTTGGGACACAGGGCTGCCCATCATTCCCGTTCCCAACGGC
Source organism: Callaeas wilsoni (assembly GCA_013398955.1). Taxonomy (NCBI): domain Eukaryota; kingdom Metazoa; phylum Chordata; class Aves; order Passeriformes; family Callaeidae; genus Callaeas; species Callaeas wilsoni. Next base: position 44,114 of record VWPU01014903.1, on the reverse strand, counting down.
AAGGATTGGCACACTGTCAATAGACCTGCTTTTAGCCCAGTCCTTTAGCCACAGTGAGGGGATTTAAGAAAAAGAGCTCAGGTGTTTCAGCACCACACTGTGATGACAGTGCTGGCACGCTCTGCATCCTTCCAGAAATTTCTGCAGCATTTTCAAGTACCTTGAGTTCAAGCAACTAATGCAGCAATTGTAAAGGCTAGTTGACCTTGGTCATAGAGTTGAAAAGGTTAGTTTCCCTAGTCCGCTCCATCGCTAATGCCTGTTTAGTCACCAGGATACGCTGATTATTTGTTAACATATTAAATATTCATTTCTGTGGGAAGATAGGTTCATTTAGGATATATCCACACCGGCATACCTGTCCACAGATGCATGCCAACTATATGCTTACCACTGAGCTAAGCCCTGAGGAGGCACAGAGGAACCTGTATTCTGCTTCCAGCAGTAACTTCTGCATGGAGCTGCCCAGAGGAGTTAGCCCTGAATCGCCGGGGATGTTAAGCACACCAGGCAGCCTGTAGCAGAGCTGTGACACAGCAAAGGGATTTCACAGACACCAAACCACATCTGGCATCACAGCTGGTACCTTGATGATAGGGCATGATGCTTTACTCGGCATTCACCCCTTTCTGGAGCTGGTGGGAATATTAACAGCAGAGATCGTTAACACATCAACCGAAGTTTTAAATAGCAGATATCTCTAAAGCTTGTTCAATTCCTTCCAAAATATGCCACTCCAAGTCTAATGCCACTGTCATTCTCATTTTTCTTCATAAATAAATAAACAAATGAACAAACAACCTTTAGACTTATGGAATAACAAGTGATATCTTTTCTTTTAATGACTACATTTTTCCGAGTCAGTGGAAGACAATTTGCTGTGTTCTAGTCTCTCTGGCTCATTAACTCCAGAAATCTGATAATGGTTTTAATGTAAAAAGAATAATGTTAGGTTTTAAATAGGGACAAAATAAAACATGCACAGGAATAAATTAACCTGTTACATCCCCTAAACAATTACTTGCTCTGACCAGGAATTTGCATAGACGAGTACCTTATAAACAAGTATACAAACTCACGGTTCAGCTCTGAATATTGAAAATTAATGGGAAATTCTTACCCTACAGATAGACCCTATGTTAGGTGTCTTCTGATCTTGCTCTTTCTTATAGTGTCTCCACATCCAGAGCAGTTCACAGTAGCTGCAGCAGGTACCATAGCGCAGAGTAAGACTCTGCAAAGCACAAAAGGACACCTGTTTCTTGAAGCATCAAATGCAAAAGCAAGCAGCATTAAGGCTTTTCTTAAATCGGGACAGTCACAGCTGTTATTTCCATTCCAACTTCTAGTGACTGTTAGTCAAGAAATCTAATGTTCTAACATCTGTTTGGAGCTCCAGTTTGGGTGTAAATATGTGTTAGAAGAACAATCTCTTGGTTGAAAGGTGGTAGTCCTTAAATGTGATGGAAGTTGAAAACTGCCAAAATTTTATTGTCAGAATTAGCTTTGAAGACACTTCAATCACAAGAAGAGTGGATTAAGGAGAGCTGTGGAAGATTACAGGAAGTTTCTCAGAAAGGAAGAACAAAACCTCTCTGGGCATCATATAAAGAGCTTGACAGTTTGAATTGCAAAAGTCAAGAGGCAATGGGCACAAAATGAAGCACAGGACTTTCCTTCTGAGAATCATAAAACACTTTCTCACTATGAGGGTGACTGAGCACTGGCACAGGTTGCCCAGAGAGACTGTGGAGACTTCACCCCTGAAAATATTCAGAGGTTGTATGTATGTGGTCCTGGGCAAGTGGCTCTAGGAGGCCCTGCTTGAGCAGGGGGGTTGAACCAGATGACCTCCAGGGGTCCCTTCCAACCTCAACAATTCTATGGCGCTGAGAGATCAGAACAACTAGAAATGAGCTAATGTAATGATTACTAGGTAACACTACCTAATAGGTATGCATTTGCAATGCACATGAGGAACTGTTCCCACTGACCTTCAAGTGTAACCTCAGCCAGAGTATAACTATAGGTCAGCAGCAGAACCTCAAAATTGGGAAGTTACAAGTTATGTGGAGAAAGGGGAGTTTAAGAGAAACTTTAACAACAACTGGAAACAGATCTGTTGGATCCTCAGGAAAAGCCCTCAGAAGTAATTAGCCAATCAAGATTTTATCCAAAACACAGTTCTTACTAAGGACTGCAGAAAAAAATTTATTTCCACTGTTCAAACTCGCTAAAATTGTCAGGTCTGCATGGAGAGCATGGCTGTCCAAATGCCTTCAAAACATTTCTGTTATAACCTGTCATAATGAGCAAGAAAAAGAAACTATGAATGAAAATTTGTATTTGAGAGAAGAGTAATTCTCTGAAAGTCTGAGCAAGGCTCAACCAAGTCAGTTAATCTGTTCATCTACTCTCCATCCTTGGCAAGGTCCAAGCATACTTCACAGGGCAATGTGCTCCTGAGGGATATATGGGTAGCAGCAAAATATTTTCCACTCCTAGGGAACGGAAAAAGGCTACTGCATTTATGTGTTTTCTTCAGGATACTACTGAGGACTTCAGAAAATGTTTTGCCATAAATATTCCAGAAAAAAACAAAAAGGCAGTTGGACGAGTGGGTTTTTGTTGTTTTTTTGTTTTTTTTTTTTTCCAAGTGGAAGTATATGAACTACTTCATCATACCGAAGACACTGTTTGGCAGTGGAAGGAGGAATTATTCTGTAAATCTGATCTGAGAAAGAGTTCATGTGTTGGAGAGGTCTGTGTAGTGGAGGCTAGCTGTGGAGCTGGACCTCCGGAGGCACTAGGGAACCAGCCGAAATCACAGGCTGGGTTCATAAGAGCCTAAGGAACAGGGAGGAAGACAACAGCTGTTGAGTTTGCCGGCTGGAGTCTTAGGGAGGTAGGGTACACATCTGTGTTTCTGAATGCTTATCATCATCACATGCTTTGTCCTGAAAGACTTCCTGTTGCTCCAAAATGTAGCAGAGAATGAGCGATCTCTGAGACACCCACGTTCACAGGTCTGCAGTGAGCACCTTTGTGCCTCTCCTTCCTTAAAGGCAGCAAGCAGGACTAGCTTTAGGGAATGGATGCACCTTTTCCTCCTGGTGCAATTGGATCTTTAGTCTGTGTCTGAGGCACCCATCATTGCAATGTAATCCCCTGTGATATGTAAATCCTTATATGGGGAAACATGACACATTTTAGGAGTATCCCAGTCTGCCAGGCTCATTCTCTGCATTCACTGGAGTGGGAATTCCAGGTTCATCCCCAGATAAAAGACCCTGCTCTGAAGCAGGACACCGATGTGATGACAAAGCATACGGTAACTGTGGAAAGGCAACATGATGCCATGACATGTGATGCCTCTATCCTCTATCTGCAAGAACAGGAACACCATCACTTGCAGAGGTGTCAGATTTTTCATCAGTTAGAAGTGCAAGGTCTGAAACATGCTGCTAGTTCTGTGTCAATACAGACCAGCTTTTGAAATTGAGATGTGCACACCCCTGGTATGGGCTAAGTCAGGTTTGCTGCTGGTCTAGCAGCTAAGCAGTGCCTCTCTCTGCTCCTTTCAGAAGTGTATCATCCACTTTTGGGGAATCTGAATTTAAAATAAACAAGTCTGTGTCCTGTCCATCATGCAACTGCCCTACACAGGCTTGGTTTGAAGGAATAGCACTTCTGAATTCAACACCTATGGATGATTCAGAGGTCAGTATGTGTTAGTGACCATTCTCAATTAATAATATACCCTTTTCAGTTTGGTTAGGTGTGCAGATGCTCCTTAAATAACAGACAATCAAATTCCTCTGGCTCACCATACCACAGTGAATGTCACAGCACCTCAGGGAAACCCTGGCAGCAAAAGCTATACAAAACTTGTAAAAACGTTGGCTAAGAAACCTGTCCTCCTTTCTTTTACAGGTCAAGTGGTGATGTCCTCCACTCATGAAAAGTGATCCATGGGTAACTAACTACTGCCTCTACCTTTTCAGCAAAGAAATCAGTTGGATATTGGGCTTATAAACCTTTAATTCCTTAGTGCAGCCAAAGAGAGCTACACAGACAGGAGATGACAGTCTGTATCCTAAAAATAGATTCTGCCCTTTCCCTACCTTGCCATTGGTTCAGAAACCAGCCGAGTGTTTGGACCTGTCATAGCAGGAAGCCACGAACCACAAGGACAAGGCACAGCTTCTTTGGCATCCACTTAAACTTTGTAGAAGAGGAAAAGCTAGAACTAAAGTCATATCCAGCATGGTATCTCCCCAAGCATCCTAGGAATGCTGGAGGCTTCAGAGGACAGATAGAGCAGAGGTACTACCTTCAAATCTGGCTCTTTCTAGTTAACTAAAATGGAAGGCACTGCTGAACCCACCTGCACAAGGCACAACCTGTGCAGGGCCACATGTCCATCCTAGCTGGGAAGTTTAACTGAGGCTCTGCCTGGAGTGCTTTCTGTCTTACTGTGACTCTGGCTAAGGATAGCAATGAATTGTAATAGTACTTCTCACCTGTCTTCAGAAATATTCAACACCCACTTATGGGATGTGCTGTCAAATATAAACCCAAGATTATTAAAAGTGACTACTGATACTGTGCATGTGTTTTTGAACAATTATCCTAAGGTGACTGAAGGAACTTTATTTCTTTAGAAAAGAGGAACAACAACAAAAGTTTGGGTTTTTTTTTATTTAGTACATGGAAAGTATAATTAGAAAACTAAGCTTTAAAATTGCTGAAGACTCTCCATAAAGGCAAACAAAAGAGCAAAGAACAAACAAACTTCTCTTTGAGAATGTAAATTTTCTTAAGTATTTGGGTAAATAGAAAAAGGGAAGAGGTCCTTTCAGCCAGGCTGCTGAAAGGAACTAACTTATACAAACAGATATTTCCTCTTCCTACTGGATTATTTTTCTGCTAAAAAAAGCATACAGGGAAGGATAGGATGACAAAAACCTGCTTTATCACTTTACAAAAAAAAAAACAAAAACACTTACCGTGCTCTGGAAAGCGGGATGAGTGAGTGGGGAGCGAAGGACAAAGGCAACTTCTGAAAGCCTCATTTTCCCAGTCAGCATGTGGCAGACCTTCCTAGAGGCTTCTCTTCTCAGTTTACCATGGCAAAGGAAAGAATCATTCAGCAACTTCTGAATGCCCTGGCAAAGTAGGCAAGTGTAGTGGCCAAAGGTGGAGGGAATTGTGAGTTATTTATGAGACAGTTCTGTAGGAATCTCTATTTTACTAGCACATGATATCCCAAATTAGATATATCCTAGAGGTAGCCAGGCACTAAATTAGAAAGAGGATCAATTTCATACAATACACCTTGTTTGAGTTGTATGCCAGTAGGCAATCAGGAACTCCCTGGGAAGATGCCTTCTTTCTTACAGAGAATTGGTATGAGATATACTTTTTTAAAAATTGCCTCAGGTTTTCAGAAAATGGTGGTGTTATCAAGCAGCATTCTGAAGAATCAAAGATGTTGTCTTTCACATGGAATATAGTTCAAAGGTGGAACTCTGACACAGAGTGTTCAGGACACCAAAATATCAGTGCATCCAGCAACACAACAGATTGCTGGGAAATTTACATACCGTAATATAGATGCAGCTTTCTACTCCAGAGATCCCTAAATGGCTTTTTTTTTTTTCCACAATGGAGAAATTATGATAGGGAAAGAGAGTAAATCAAGGAACAACATCCAGGAAGATAAACAAAAAGAAGTATCACTCAATCATGTCTGTTTTTTTACACATAGTCTTCAAGCTTTGCATTACTCGGTGATGCTGGAGACCCAGCTCTCCGGACATTCTTTTCATTCATTCTTCACTTTGTATATTGTTATTGTGACAAATATTATGATTAGATACTTGTGTGAATATAAGATACCACTTATCTTGATTGTTTCTTAAGTGCTCAGCCACCAATGGCTCAGCTCACTTCCAACCAGAGGTAAGAGCAAGAAGGAACACACCATAGACATCACTACTTAGGCAATGTTGACAGCCAGATGTGAAGACCACACTTCCACAGTTCCAGGCCTCTGTCTTCAAAGAAAGCAAGTTTGCCCTTCATTTGAGCACTCTCTTGAGGTTTACATGACTGCATAAAGTTTAGAATAGGTGGGAGGGCACTTTAAGTACTTGCTATCAGAGTCACAAGATATCCTAACAAAATTCCAGGATTAAGCTTATCAGAGTTCCACAGCTACCTCATTAGCCTTTGATATGACTTGACTCAAGAAATGAGAAGATTCACTGAACCATTCAAGGCCTTCATTCCCCCATCAAAAAAAAAAAGCCCCAAAGAAGGTGAAATTGCATACAGGCCAGTCAGCAGGTTTGGTGTTTGTGTTTGTACTTTCTTAATTGAAGCTAACAGCTCTGCCTGCAAGAAGTCAGCTGACAGAGATCCAGTTCTGCACAATTTACAGTTTGTGGACGTACAGATTAGAGCTGACTGCAGAGTATGCACAAGCATTATTTTTTGTGAAACCATTTGCCTGACAGCTGCCTTCTCAAGAGGAACAAGATACAAGCTCGTTCCGGTTTACAATTGATGGAGGAAACAAGAAATCCTTTCTGGTGTTTGGGTGGAAGCCAGGCATGAATGAATGAAAATGTAGATCTACATTTTTCTTACACTGACAAAGGATGTATGCCTCTTTCTCTACTTTAGTGCAGGGAACAGCCTGTCGTCAGCTCTTTGAAAATCAAAACAGATTTTTGAAGGAAGCTTACCATTTATTGATTCAAGAAGTGCACTAAAATCCTATCAGCTCTACAAGACTTGAGGAATCTTCCCTCAAAAATCTTCTTAAAATTTAAGAAAAGAACTTGGGAAACATATGAACCATTCCCCTAATGAATGATTGTTCAAATTACAGTGAAATAAAAGTTAGTGAGCAAATAAATAAAGCCATTCCCACCATTTCAGAACTCCCATTTTGCTAATTAGGAATGTTTCAACTTCTGTACTAAATTTAGGAGCTCTGCATGAAATCTTGGCTCTATTGAAATTAATGGGAGTTTCTGTCATTTCGAGGAGGTTCTAAATTTAGCTAAATGAATTTTCTCCTCGGTAGTTCAGTGCCTTCTCATGGTTTTGCTGACACTAGCCAAATCTACATGTCCTTGCACTAAACACTAACCGCAAGTGTTCTGTTTTCTCACATTAAATACTTGTTTCAGCCAATATTTAATTATTGTTTCCTGCACTCTACTTTGTTTCCATACATCTGAGAGAGGCCTTTGCAGTTTGACAACTCTGAATATGTTCATACAAAACTGACTGAATATATTTAGTGTTGAATACATAAAGGTCTCAGTCATAAAAGAGTTTAGAGCCTTACAAAGCAGAGTGTTCTGTAAATTACAAAACTGTGTAGTTTTGACTGTTTATAGTGAGATAATCTGTCTACTGGTAGTCTGAATATTGTTTCAAAGTCTCCTAATCAATTTTTATGTATGTTGGATCCCTTTATTCTTGGGAAATGGGAGATCTTCATAGATGGAAGAAGTTTGATAATTGGCTTATTTTGCATTTCCTTCTGAATTAGGCTTGATGAAAATTGTAAGTTATGTCACAAGCTGCTATGTGTAAAAAAATCCTTCCCCAATCCTTAGAATTTCCACTGGTGAATTTGGGGCTAAATCGGGTAACAGAAAGCAAAGACTTGGGGATGTCCCCAAGTAACCTGCACAAAAATAGACAAGTAAGAGACAGTGGTAATGACCAAACTCTAATATTTTATTATGCAGAAGTAAAGAACCAGACATGGTGGGGACAGCCTCAAGTGAATTGTGTTCATCTTTATAATATATTATCTTTCTAACAGTAAAAAGCAATATAAACTGTCAACATTTTAACACCAGGACAGCTAGCATTGATGAAGAACATGTCTTGAACAACTTGTGAGAAAAAGAAAATGGAAGATGTATTTCCTAGGTTTTTTTGAAAGCTGCAGGAATCATGAAGTTTCTCTGCATCCTACAAAGAATAATAGTGCAGAATATCTCAAATCATCTCTAAATGAGATAGTAAAAGAGTTTAAGTCCTTTAGGAGGTAAATCAATTAGTGCCACAAATGCATCTGTAATGCTGCTGGGATTCAATCTGGTAGCTTTTTAATTTGGCTTCAGATCTAGGATTTCCATTCTTTCCCCACCTGTCACTGAAACAGCCACATGTCTTTGCAATAGTATTCTGTCTCTCCAAAGCACTGCGGGTAGAAAAAGTAATATCAACTTCTTTCCTTCGCAGAGAGTAGATTTAGGATGAGGCACTTATGAACCCAATATTTAGTGATATTTCTGAATTTGTGTGTTAATGGCTGTCCCAGGAAAACATAGAAAACCAATTGAAATTTTGCAAAACTGTCTTCCTGTACAGCCAGAGGACACCAACGGACTCCAAGATTGCAACAGGTCCCATATTCCAAACCACATGCTGGGCACTCAGGCAGGCTTCAAGGCAGCTCCACGTGTGGGTGTGTGGCAGGCAGGTCACTGCTCCAGGTACCGTGGACAGAGCCATTTGCTTCAGTGGGAGTTGTACGGGCAGGTGTTTTTGAATTAATTGCCTGTGAGAATGACCTGCAGGCTGCTCCTGGTGCCTTGTGAAAAGACAGACATAGCCTCCAGACTTTAGGCTCTATTTCCACACAAGATAGACTTATGGGTAATAAAAAAGGAGCCCACTATAAGTATTTAAACAACTGGGTTCAGGAAATACTCGAGTCTCAAATTTCAGAAAGCTGAAGAGATCTTGGAGGACATGAGACTCTTGTCCCTTCTGTATACTTTTCCCAGTGTTGGTTATCATCAGAGAAGGATGATGGGCCACACAGATCTGCAGTGTGGCTCAAATTCTGGTATTGTCTGCAGATTTCTTGTCCAAATACAAGGTGGAAGAGCACAGAGCCTGGTGGTGATCAGATCTGGGATTTGGCAGCGTTATCCTAGCTGGCATTTGGAAAGGAGTCAGTAATAATACAATCTGTACGTCTTTAGTAGATGGGCAGCAAAGGTGAGGGTAGTGCCTAAAGTAGCTGCTTATGAGAAGTTTGGTAAATACAAAATGCAGAAGTGGAGTTAAGGAATTAGAATTAATACAAGATTGATGCTTATTGGTCCAAGCTCACTGCTGTCCAGGGCTGTCATCTCTGGACCTCCTGCACCTTCCATTAAGAGATCCAGTTGTCAAAACACACTGGTCTAACCTGAGTGTCCCACCTTTCTCTTTTGAAAGACTTCATAAGAGTCAGAGTCTGTCAGCTTGGAGAATGAAATTAACTGTTCCTCCTTCTCCATAACTTGAAGCTGTCTAAATGAGTAAGCTGAATAAAGTCTTGACAGTTTTCTAGCTAGCAATTTTACCCAAGAATATTTTATCTGTCTTGGTAGTCAAATTTCATCCTTCTCCTTCCCTACTCCCCCATCATACAAGGAGCAAATCTTGAGATCCTACCTTATCCTAAATATCTTTATCACACAAACGCCATAGCAGAGAAAATGCAAGGGCTATAGTGAAGGCTAAAGGCATTTAAGAACTAGGAGTCTCTTGACAAGGGAAGCTGTTAAGAACCCAAAGAGACATTGATCTTTTTATACATTGGGTGTCTTGCAAATTCAGTTTATTGACTTATCAACTGATGCAGTACACAATAGGGATTTTCTTGCTGCAAGTTTTATATAGAACTGGCAGATTCCAGCAAAGCAAATTTTGGCTTAATTCTGTTCATACAGATGTAACATTGAAAATCTGTTGAGATGCTCAATTGAGCTCTGTGTTCAGTAACAGCTCCATTTCACAGTGGAATTTGATGGTAGTAACACCAAATCTCATCCAGATAAGAACCTTAAAAGATATGAGGTGTGGGTTTGCATTCAAATCTTAGGGCTTGGCCTATCACTCATTAAAAAATACTGGATATGGTTCAAAAACTCACTGTGGTGAATGCATTAGACCAGATAATATAGAGCTAGCTGAACTTTTTAGGTGAACAATTTATTCACTCAAATATACAGGGTTTTTTTGGCTTAAATTCCTGAAGAATTTTTTAAAAAATCATACATACTTTAAAAGAAATAAATTTAGAAAGGACATTTAAAGCCTGTTTGTCAATGAACCCTCCCAACAGACAGACTCAGTATATCATTCTGAAGCCAATTTAAAGCTTGGCAATTAAATAAAAATTAACAGATTATTAACTTTATTTCAATATATCAGAAAATATAAAATGGACACTGAATATCTCATTTAAATTATTCTACTTTTTTGCCATGAAACAAAACAAGATTATTATGTATCATTAATGAAATTTGACTCTTTATTGTAAACATAAAAAAATCCATCTGAATTTATTGCTATTTATAAAATTCAAACCAACTTTCTAAGCCTAGATAGGAAAGCTATAAAAACTTCTGGTGGGAAACTGCTTCACCAGAGCAGATAAAACTTTAGCTGCTGGAGTATGCTGCAAAACGCCCCACAAGATCCTGCACACACAGGGGCACCCACGAGGGCAGGCACTCACTGCCCCACAACAGTGTCACACGGCCACAAGCACCCTGAAAGAGACCTTTAGACTTGTGTTTGGCTTTTCCTGTGTATTTTATCCTGTTATGGACATAGGCAGCGACCATTGTGAACATCACTGAAAAGACCGAGTGGTAAGAGCCTCTGCCCCAAAATGTGCTGAGAAATATTTATAATCTTGCAAGGCTGGGATGTAACCAGACCCACATTCTTTCTCACTGAAGCTTTAACCGGACCTGGGAAACAAGATTTCAGCATAGCGCTGAGGTGTGGTTGTTTATAGCATGTCAGTGTTAAATACAGAACCCCAAACCAAACTTAGTGCATAAAAACAAGCATCCATGACATGAAGTACAGTTATTAAAGATTCATCTCAGATGGGGAGTGGAAAGCTTCAGCTGGAGCTTACGCAAAGAAAAGAGATTTTTCTGCATATCTTGTTGAATTTCTTTAACAGGATCAAAGTTGAAGACATACTGGATTTCTATAAATTGCAGAGACTTTGGTCCAAGTGTTGTGAGAGCTTGATATACTCCTTGATCAGCCCCAAGGTGAGCAGGTTGAAATAAAGCAAAAAACAGAGAGCAAAAACACCAAATAGACAAATCAGTATTGCTATTGTGCCTGTTTATTGTTTGGAGCAAGAATTTGAAACATTAATCTTATTCCTTTTAGCTGTGAGTGACTCACTTTTTTTCAAAGAACAGCAGTTTTGAGCCATTTTAAACAGCTGATGTCATCTTTATCTTGATAAATCAGGAAGCATGAAAAGATAAAAACCAAGCTCTCCAGAGAGTGACGTTAGGCAAAGAATGACACCCACATCCCCTAATCTGTCATACTCCACAATCATACACAAATGTAGGCAATAACAGTGATTTTAGGATGTTTTAAGGCAAATGCTTTCATTCCTGACTTCTATTAATGTCACATATATTGAGATTGCAAAGACAAAGCAACAGACTTGGACCCTGTGAAAATGGGATTAACAGTGAATTGGATTAAAAACCTCCTAGGAAAAAAGACCTTTCCTCTATGCAATTTAGGGCAGCCCAACATTCAGTGTTATATCAGTTAGATGTAGTTTCCTGGTCTGGCAGAATTATTCAGAACCCACAGTTGACCACTGTTGTGGAGATGGCCAAAAGGCTGAAGTTATTAAGTTAAACTTACACTGAAGGACAAGGTGACCTTCAGCAAACACCCTCTGCACTGAGGTGGACACAGGGCACTACTTGTCCTCTGGCAAGAAGCACGTGAAGCCAACTACAGCAGCAGCAAGGACCTGAATCAGTGTCTCAATTGCTGGCAAGAGGCAGACCCCATTTCAGGGTGATGTGGACTATGTGACATCCAGCCTGGTGGCAGCCTGGGCTGTCAGACACAACACAGTTTCTTTATTTTGACCATCCTGATCACATAACTGCCTAGGAAGCCCCACGACTGCATCGGGAGCCGTGTTGCTGCATGGCCATGGTAAGCTCTCCAATTCACGTTAAACTCTTATATTACATAGCTGTAGAGGGCAGCCTGAATCCAGCTCCCATTTCTCTTCATTGCTTAGAGAAACCAGGTCTGGCAGGGTTGACTGTCAGGTGTGCTGCCCTTGAATACACCACATGAACACCTAAATCTTCAGTACATCCAAGCAAAGGCCCTAATTTTCCTCATCTGGAAAGCCCTGGGCTAACCATGGATCCAATAATACAGGGATCACTGCTGCTAAGATAGTCTGGTCTCTAGTTCTTTCTGACTTGGGTCTTTCTATTGAATCTGTCAACAAAAGAACTAATTATAAGGTCAGACATTTTTGTGCTGAGACACTCTCTGCCAGGAAGAAAATAAAGAGCATTTAACACTGCTCTGCGGACAGCTTCTAGAAGATATAAAGGTGTGACTGCGGCCGATCTGGATCAGACTTGATTTACTCACTTTAAAAGAAAAGCATTCAAAGTCCTAATTACAAGACTCAGACTGCATGGAAACCACGTCCATTTTACACCAGCAGGTTTGTTTGGAGCCTTGCAACCGTGCAAAGGAGGGCGAAAGGTCTGAAGGTCAAGGTAAAAGTAGAGGTCACATGTACAAAGAAATATAAGTGAGATATTGGATAAAATAAACAAAATACAAATATCTAATATCAAAATGGATTAATTTTAATTTCTCTTTAATTTAATAGCCCTTGTTTATTGATTAAAACTGAAAGGACATTGAAGAAAAATTAAAGGAAAAGTTTTTTTCCTAAATGTGAAAGAGAGGCAATCCTGATTATCTCCTGTTCTCTTAACTTCCAGGAAAATATTGGATTTGCCATAATGTATGATATCTGCTCTTGTTTGTAAGAAGGCTGTGCATATCAGCATAATACCAGGGTCAACAAGGGCAGGAGCCAATTTGATTTGCAAACTCTCCTCCTGCTAAACTAGGACTTAAAGCAAGTGGACTTTGTCCTCCAGGTTCAAGAGCAGAGCCCTTGTCTCCTATAAGCTTCAGCTTACCTTAAATCTTATCAGTTCAGCTGTGCAGCAGTTTTGTGAAATCCCATACGGACCTGGAAAACTGTACATGTAATCTCAGGATTCAGGCTGGAAGGCTTGAAGTAGTCTAAATGTGAATGACAGAGGAAATCCTTTGCTTTTATCATCACCCAAAAGTATTCACCATACTCTAGACAAATTTCTTCATCTTTTTTTTGGCAAGTAAGTAGGTTAGAAAGTAAGACCCACAGATTTAGTATCCAAAAAACTTCCTTGAAGAAGTTGCATTATTTTAGTAAAGACAGGGCCTCAAGATAATTGCCTCCTTTGCATTCCTGCTTTGGGGATAAAAACACTAGAAATCACCCACTGCACTTGGAGATCACAATCAAAGATTTTCATAATTAAAAAAAAAAAGGAAAAAGAAGAAGAACTGGACTAATTTACTAGGAAAAGAAACAATACAACTTTGGCCACTGACCAAAATGCCACATTCTGTTGAACTACCTTGCATATGTAATGCTTCTCCCCTACTCTTTTCATATCCCATGACTCTGATGATGGTGCTAACCTAAACTTTGGATATCATGCTATGCCTGCAGTCTCTGTAACTACTCTGTTAATACTGCAGCTGTTTTATCCCCCTGAAAAGAGACATCAGGGCGGGGAGAGAAAATGCAAACACATCAGTTTCCTGTACATAAACCTTGAAAACTTTTTTAGCAGTGCAGCATGAAACTTTGTGTTAGGTGAGATGGAAATCAGCCTTAGCTGTGAAGATTAAAAGCAATCAGAGAGTTATCTCTTCCAACAGCTGTTGGACTCCCAAAATCTTACATCAAGAAGGGGCATAAATAACTTGGTACTCAGCTTCCCTATCTCATTGTGCTGATTTACTTTCAGGATGTAACAATTATTTTCTGCTGGGTGAATGTGTGCAGATTGTGGAAGTATTTCACTCACAAATCCCTTAATAAGACATTGCATTCCCCAGCGTATTGCCTTACCCTGCATCCCATCCTGATTGCACATGCTTCAGCTTGAGAACAAAGCTGGAGCCAAAAAAGAGAGCTTAACTTGTATTTTTCTCATTGATAGTGAGTTTAAAACAGTCATCCCTTTCAGTGTGAAACTTCTGCTGAAAAGAGACTAATGAGTGGGTAAGGAACAGAGATCTAGTTACTGGCTAGATGTATAAATTCACGTTCTCTGTTCTAGATATATTTCATTTGTTGATTCATTTCCTATTCTATTATTCCAAAGTGGTCTCAGTCCCCTTATGATTTATTTCTTAGTAAGAATTTAGGGTGTCATATAGTTTACACTCTGTGTAAGATTCTACATAAGATTATAAACATTCTAAGCAAGGGTCTAGCTGTGTTCCTTAATGCCTTGCACGTGTTGTGCTGCCCAGGATCAAGGCCTGCCTGTGCTTAACACCAGTGTGGAAAACTCCTGAGGAGGAGGGTAGCCTCCCACGCACTCTTCCATCCCTGTGGGTCACACAGATGACACAGCTGTTGAGCTAATCACATTTCATAGTTTGCTTGCTGTTTCAGCAAAGCCAGATGTTCCTGCACTTTCAAACCCCTTCTGGCCTCCTACTCACCCTCTCTGGTATAAGCTTTTGTCTTTTTCCCGAAGGAATTCTTCCAACTTTCTCTTATGCCTAGGATCATAGTGCCCATTTCTCATCCACTCGTACCCTCTGGACAGCTGAGTTTTAACACCCACAAAGTGCTCCACAAAACTTTTCCCAGTGACAAACTCAGGACTTCAACCACTCTTCCCAAAACCAAACCACTACTTCTTCAGAAGCAGGAACACAATTTATTACACCAAGAGAGGAGCACATCTTCTTTAAAGTTTTACCACTCATCTTCTAACAGAGACTGAGGGATGCATTGCTCTACAGACAGCTAGGTTTACACCAGAGTTATGCCATTTCTCCATCACCAAACAGACTGTGGCCATGGTGTTAAACTGAGCCTCCAAGACAAGCTGTGTATGAGCAACAGTCCCCAGCTTGCACAGGCCCTCAGATTTCTTGGAAATTGTATGGAAGAGTGCCAGCTAGCCTGGGCTGCAATGGGGACAGTTTCAACAGTCTAGCATAGTATATAATAAGAACTTGCTGTCTGGTGAGATTTCCTGACACCATTTGACAGCACAGACACTGCAGAGAGCTCTGTTAGCTGCTGGCCAGTGGAGGAACCATTCTTTAGAGGTCCATGGAGAGAGCATGTGTGGCTTCAGTGTGTCTCTGTTCCAGCTGCGAAACTGGGAATTCTTCCTTTCATGGTGAAATTCTTCCTGTTTTCCTATCTCTTTCCCCCAAGAGACTGTGTGAAGAGACAATCTGCATTTAAACAACTAGGCTTGAAAATCTTTCAACTGTCCATGTGTCCATTAGAACAAGAGGAATTGTCTTATTGCTTCATCCCTGCTGCTGAGGAATCCTTCTCCATGGTCTAACAAGGTATTAATGAATTTATGATTGAAGAAAAAAGATGGGACTTGCAAGGAAGCCAGCTGCACATTTACTCAGTGAAGGCGGTGTTTCCCTGCTAATGTTCCCATAGAATTGGGCCATGTCAGATTTACACAATGAATATGAAAAAGTTGTGCATTTAAGATGATGAGTTCTCTGCCTTGCAAGAAGTTTGGTAAAAAGCCCCATGCACTGCTCCCTTCCACCACACACTTGTGGGGGTCTCATGCCTGTAAAATCTGTGTCTATTAACCTGTCACATATGACAGTTCCTCATACCGTCCCACAGCCAGGCAGCAGAAAATTCTGCAGAGCTGAAGATGCAAAACACTTAATCCTCTAATACACTTTTCATAATTTCAAGGAAATTTAAGACTCATAGGGAAATGGTAGAGATGATCAGCATCTTGCACTTAACCTCTGAATATTAACATCAGGGTCAGCTTCTGTATAGGCAGACCCACAGTTCCCATCAACCCTGATGCAGAAGGAGCCACCTCTGAGCTAAGAGGTTTGGTTACAGCTCTGGGCTCCAGCTGAGACTGTCAGACTTGGGGCCAGCTATGGTCATGGAATTTGTGATGTCACTCTCCATCCACAGGGAAGGGAACATCTCACTGAAGTTAAAATCCAGGCATTTATCTTGTGCCAGTTTTAAGTACTGCTAACAAGAACTGGGTGTCAATCAGTTTTTAAAGGACAAAGGGTTAGTTATATACATATCTATATTATTAAAGGGGAAGAAAAACTTTGGTTGATTCTGCTTATCTGATCCCCACCTGCCTTCCTTGAATTTTTCACATGGTGGTGTTGAAGCAGGAATTTGCTGTCAGTCCTCATCAAAAGGCTGCACCAGCTAGTACATGGAAGGCATATAGTTTTCTGTAGGAGTACACTTTCTCCTGCTCCTTCTCTGCAACCAGACTGCTAATGAACTTACTGCTTATTCAGTTACAGGGCTCCTCATGGAAAGCTGGGAGGTGTTTATGGCTCCAAAGGCTCATAAATGAGAATGGTAAAATTATTCCTGCTGACTGCGCAGCAGGGCCCTGAGAATACAGCTAGCTCTAATAATACGGTCCAGACACCTCATGCTTCCTAGTTAAAGAACAAGCTACCTAATTGCAGCAATACACATGCCCAAGATAAAGCATAATATCCCTTGAAAAGGAGTTTCCATTAACTTGTGTCCTCAGCAAGAAGAAATTTGCATGCACTTATGATTCTACTATATTGCTTTTCTTTATTAAGCAGATCACTGCTGTTTTAACAGCTCTTGTTCTGCTTGATGATGACGTCTCTACTACCTCAATTCTACTTTTTGGGAGGCATGTGGAGAGATCTTGTGCTCTTTAAATGACTAACTTTTCTGATATGGGATGCCTAATGAATCAAGATTCAGACATGAATTTCTGAATCTCACCTCCCTGACAGAGGGTTTTGCAGATCCACAGAGTTAACTGCAGTTTTGTTTTAAAATTTAAGAGCCCAGTTTTCATGTTGAGCAGTGTTATGGACTTAGACTGTCCATGTGTTCTTAAAGGAAGACAAATACAGTAGTAGAGCACAAATGAAAACTACTCCCACTGTACACTTGTAGAGACCAAAGACCATTAATTAAAAATCATGCAGAACTGATTAATGTTACACACCACTGCAGCTGCTGCAATGTGAAAAATATTATCATATTTTTCAAACCTTCCTGAAGCTAAACAAAATCAATTACATTATGAGGCAATAAAATGTATTTAAAGCTCTGAAGTGCCTTACACTTACTTGTAACACCTCAAGGTTGGTACTAAATAGGATTCAATAGGCTGCCCAGAAGTCTTTGAATCATAGATTCATAGAATACTTTGGGTTGGACAGGGCTGACCAACCTGGCCTTGAATGTGTCTTGTGATTGGGCATCTACCACCTGTCTGGGCAATCTCTTTCAGTGGCTCACCACCTTCATTGTAAAAAAATTCTTATTTTTCTGGTTTAAATATACCCTCTTTTAGATTAAATCCATTACCCCTTGTCCTATGTGAAAAGGTTCTACTAAAAAGTTTGTCCTCATTTTTCTTATAGGCCCCCTTTAAATATTTAACAGCCACAATAAAGTTTCCCTAGAGCCTTCCCTTCTTCAGGGTGAACAGTCTCGAGTCTCTTACAGGAAAGGTGCTTTATCCCTCTGATCATCTTCATTGCCCTCCTCTGGTCCCATTCCATCAGGTCTATGTCTTTCCTGTGCTGAGGACCCCCAAGCTGGACACAGTAACCCAAGTGGGCACAAGGGCAGAGTAGAGAATCATCTCCCTCAACCTGCAGCCCATCCTTATTTTGATGCAGCCCAGGACACGATTGGCTTTCTGGGCTGTGAGTGCACATTGCTGACTCACGCCCAGCTTTTCCACCACCAGTATCCCCAAGTACTTCTCCACAGTTCTTCTTGCAATCCCTTCATCCCCCAACCTGTATTACACCAAAGGTTGCCTTGACCCAGGCGCACCACCTTGCAATTGGCCTTGTTAAACCTCATGAGTTTCCCATGAGCCCTCTTCTCAAGCTTGTCCAGATCCCTCTGGATGGTATCCCATCTTTCAGGTGTGTTGACCTGTAGGGGTTTGAGGAGTTCTTCTTTTGTTTTGTTGGTTTTTTTTTCTTTCTTGAGGAATTTTCCCTATAGGTGTGGCTAATAGGCCATAACGACTGGACACTTCACAGTCAAAGGGGGTTATCAGCTCAGGGGAGAAGGCCGGTGGCCCCTCTCTCGTTACCTGGGAGTGCCCAGGTGGGGGGAAAATACCGCGAGACAGGAGACTGGAGACAGCAGGGCGGGGGGACAACCCTCTCTCCTGGGGCTCGGACACTCTCTCGCTCTCAACTGGGGAAGAGGAAGGAGGCGGCTGAGGCTGTTTGGAGAGGAGGTTTTTTCGGCTGTTGTCGGAGACCAGCCTCGTCCTGCTTCTTTTGCCGCGGGTGAGCCCCTGCTCGTAAGAGCAGCCCTTCAGACTGAGACCTTATTAACACCCCCCTCACTAAGGGAAGGACTTTCTTACCATCTGCCTGGGTGCCCCGACCCCCTCCTCTGCCTGCCTCCCTGGGAGCCCGGCCCCCGCCGCTTCTTTCGGGGCTGCTCCCAGCCTTCGGTACTCTGTCGCCCAGCACCCCCTGCCTGCTGAGACCTCCCGGGGATTTTCCCCCTGCGGTTCCAGAGCGTGATACATCTCCTCCACCATCCCAGGACTTCTGCTGGTCTCTGCCGTCCCAGCTTGCCGCCGGAGCGCTCCTGCCAGCTGTGACCGGCACGGCGCCAAAGGGGAAGGTGCCTGCGACCAAGATGGTCGTTACTGAGGTTTTGTTTTGGTTTATTTTTTTGGTTCTGTTTGTTGTTAATGCCAAAGTTGTTGTCGTGTTTGCCTCATTAGATATACTAGTAAAGAACTGTTATTCCTATTCTCATATCTTTGCCTGAGAGCGCCTTAATTTTAAAATTATAACAGTTCAGAGGGAAGGGGGTCCAAATATTTTTCCATTACAAGGAAGGCGTCTGCCTCCTTTAGCAGACACCTGTCCCTCAAACTGAGACATGACCGCAGCACTCATCTTGGTGTCATCTGCAAACTTGCTGAGGGTGCACGTGATCCTGCTGTCTGTGTCATTGCTGAAGATATTAAACCATATTGTTCCCCATAAAGACCCCTGAGGGATGTCCCTTGTCACTAATGTCCATCTGGACATTGAGTCATTGACCATTACCGGCTGGTGACCATCTAACCAGTTCCTAATCCAACGAACACTCCAATTTACAAATCCATCTCTCTTCAGTTTAAAAGGGAAGGATGTTGTGGGGGCCACATCAAAGCCTTACAGAAGTCCAGACAGATGACATCTGTAGTTCTTCCCTTGTCCACTGATGTAATCACTCCATCATTGAAGGCCACTAGGTTGCTCAGGGAGAATTTGTCCTTGGTGAAGCCATGCCAGCATTCTGTTCGTAATCAGTTCTTTGTAATTAAGAATCTTATTGCTATGAGGAAGGTAAAAAAAATTTGTTCTGTCCATCTCTCAGTTGTCTTCAACTTGTAGTCTTTTAACCTGTTTCTCATGGAAGAGGTGACTCTGTACAGCATTTTAACTCTCTTTGGTCTACTAATTAACCAGATGTTTGCTAGTAGCATAGAGTGCATCTGTTGGGGAGGGAACGAACAGACTTGCCTATCATTTTCATTAAATCCTTTTCATTTTGTATATGTGTATATATTTATATACAGTAGTTTGCAACTGGCATGGCATTGGCATCTTCCACTTTGGTGTTTCATTAATGTTGCCAAGGTCATGCTGACACTGAGTTCAGTGGCTAGAGAGGATGTATATGTGCACGACTACTTCCACTGAAATAGTGTGGCTTATGAGCTGTGATGTACATGTACATGTATGGATTGTGATTTTCCATCCTTGGAAGTGTTCAAGGCCAGGTTAGGTAGGGCATTGAGCAACCTGGTCTAGTGAAAGATGTCCCTGACCATGGCAGGGAGGTTGAAACTAGATGATCTTTAAGTCCCTTCCAACCAAGCTGTTTCATGATTCAGTGTATATATATGATTTAAAAAGTCACTCCTGTTGCACATGGCATCTGGAATAGAGCTCAGGGTCTTCATATTCAGAATTCAGCAAGCTGATGGAATAGGTCTTTGTCCAGAATACAGAGATTACACACATGAAACCTTCTGAAAAGACCCATTTATACAAAACCAAAGGAGGAAATTTGAAAAAAGGATTTTGCATTGCTTTAAGTCTTTTTAAGAGTGTTAGAAACTCTGGACTCAATTTTCCCCAACAGCTAGGGCAAACCCTCCAAATCCTGCATTCCAAGTCATACAACAGCATCTCAAGGCCTCCCGTCAGCATGGTTTTTTCTTGTATAAAAGTGTCCCATTCGTCAACAATATGCCTCAAAATTATTGCTTTCAGACTTTTTTTTAATAGCTTCAGGATGTGTAAAAGATTTGGTTTTTTTCTCATGTCACAGAAGGATGTTTGGATATGGTAAATTAACTTCTGTTTCTAGTCCTGTGTCGTCGGTCTGCTGGGATTAAAATACAAAATGCATGCTGCTGTTGCTTGACTGCTGTTGTTGATCATTCAGCTGTTTTCCTTCTTCACTCCAAGTTACTTGTAGAGGATGAACCAAATCCAGCTGTTACTGAATTACTTGCAACTAAAAGAGAAAATTTGTGAGAGTGACTGACACAATGGCTGACATACAGGATGCGGTATGTCCTGAAACCTTCTTGCCTGTATTTTGGATGTCATCCTTTGAGGTGATCCTCTAAATCCAGCAAAGAATAACGTGAAAATTACACAGAGCTGAAAAAAATCTCCTGGATGCTGAGTCTTTCCCTTTTTTATTTCAGGTAGGGTGCCATATGAACTCTTTACTGCCTTACTGAGACCTGCACCTGCTCTATTGCACCACAGTCAGCTGTCAGGCACCATCTCACAGAGCCACCATTTCTCCCTTGCAATACAGTAAATGCTAAGTTTTAAAGTTCATAGGGGTGGGAAGATATTTTCCCAGCAAATTAAAAAATTACAAAGGCATTGTGTTGCTTTTGCTACTCAAAGGGTTCGCCAGGCTAATAAAGAAACCTAGTGCATTAATTTCTCCTCAAAATAAAAGCAGCAAACTACAGGAAGAAATAAGTGTATTAATGAGGCCAGCAGCAGCTGGATACCCAGAGCAGAAAAAATCCAAGGAAGACAGTAGCACTGTTGAAGAGGAGGATTACATTTCCACCACCTGAAAAGATGGTGAATTCAGTGGGTGCCTGCTCGTTGGAGAACTGCAGAGGATCTCTGTTCTGGATCTGCTGTCACCTGGGATAGCCTCAGCCAGTGAGGATCTAAAAGAGCTCTTCCACCTGACTTCTGCTAAGTGCCCTAAAGCAGGTGTACAGTCAAAACACGTTGGCTCCAACCAGTGCCACTAGACAATGAAAAATTTACTCTCCATTCAAATTAGTTTGAGGATCTGCTCAGCCAGATGTGTCAGAAGTCTTCTGAGGTTTCTGATAATTAACATGTATAGAAAAACACCTGGAAATGCTTGCTGACACACAGTCAGAGTGGGGTCTTTCACAGAATTCCCAGCGAGCCAGGGTCTGCTCAGGGCTGGGGACTTCAGGGGCTGCCCACAGGTGTGGCAGGGCAGGGCCAGGCAGCCCTCAGCCATCCCAGTGCCCCAACCAGGGCAGCTGGGACAGCCCCAGACATCAGGCACCTCCCCGGGCAAGGGCACAGGCTAACATGCCCTCCAGCAACATTTAGGAAGTCACCACAAGAACAAAGGGGTTTGTGGGCTCTGCCCTCACCTTCCCTTTCCATCCATTCCTTTCTAAATGGCCGGGCCAATCCCTGACTGCTGCTCCCGAGGCTGGAAAACCCTCTGTGAGGAGAAATTTCAGGAAACCCTTCGGATGAGAGAAGGTGGGATGGAAAGCATCACTCAGTGGCTTCTACTATCAAGTCCTGCTGTGTCAGCCTCTTCATGAAGCTGAATCACTAGGGAGCAGCAGCTCACAGCTGGATTGAAAAAGCTCCCTGAGGACCCGAGACAGGCACAGAGACCTTCACAGAGCTGCTCTTTGCAGAGCTAAGCTGAGGAGAGGGTGGGGTCGCTGTTTAAAGTGGTGTTAAGAGATACTTATTGCTGAAGAGGAAGGATGCTATATGGCTTATTTACAACATCATTTCCTCTTGGCTTGCAGATGATATAAATATTTGTAAATGTGTCATATGCTTCTCTATTTCCCCCCAATTATGTCCATTTTCTGCACCTTAATAAACAGATTTCCTACAATTAGAGAGAACTAGCAGGAGGATGATCTGCCTGCGCAGGGCACTGCTCTGTGATTTGGGACCGAACCTTGCTCAGTCACTTGTGAAGAGCAGTCCTAGACATACTGACCCTGGCCTTTTTTGCTGCTATTAGTTACCTGGCAGAGAGTTTACAATTGTCCTGGTATGTTTGCCCTGACTAAGTTTGGTTCTGGACACCCCTGTGAACTCTGGTAATCAAGTATTCAAAAGAGCACCAAAGACACTAATTGATTCTACTCTGAAACTGCCCCCATCCTTTTTCTCTGCTCTTAGACCAGCAGTAGTAAAACTAATATTCGTTACAGAGATAATAGGAATTTTAGCAAGACATCTTACTGAATCCTTTAAGGAAAGACAAAGTGGCAGAACACGATTGAATGGCCCCATTAACCTCAGCATAATATCTTCAACTGGCAATATAAAAAGCAAATGCTAGAAGTTCCTCATCTAATATCATTCAATCCTCTGCCATGATTACTTATATTTTAGAGATGACCAGAGCTAAGATGCAGTTTAGAGACTAATTTGTGGAGCTTTTTTTCCTGGCAAAATAGCAGTGGCAGAAAAAAAATGCAATTTGAAACTAGCCCTCAGTCTAGGAGAAATTCAACTTTTGGATATAAATAGCAGCAACACCTGCCTAACCTAAATGCTCATTTTACTTTAAACTAGTTTAATTTAAGCAATAGAAGTTACACTTACTTTTAATGGGCAGCAGCTGTTCATTAAATTTATAATGACATTTGGGTACCCTGGTGATAGACATTCAGAAATATCATATACATAGAGACAGAAATTCATTAGTAGCACTACCGAGATGGCTTGGAAGTGAAATTAACTTGAAAAGAGACACTTGTTTCACCTCCATATGCAGTTTGAAAACCTAGACTGTTATCTAAGGCATGTAAATGCATCACTGAGTGGTATTAGTCAAAGCTCATCCTATCGAAAATCTGAAGAATTTTCATTGTGAAGAAATACACATGCTTGGGATTTTTCTAAAAAATTACCATGGTACTACTACCACTGAAATATACATTGGTTTTGCTTTCCTTTATATACAGAGATATGCAAATCTAACATAGAGATTTATATATTACCACCAAGGCAGTGGTGAGCGCATTAAGAGTTTATGCATGTGACGGTATTTGCCTGTCGGGGAACTGCTGATTTCTGATGGGCTCTGGCTCTGTCCTTCTGATGCCAGGTGCATTATTTTTAACAGCTTCAGTAGACAAAAGTGTTGACTCACACATTATGAACTAACACAGAAAGTAATTACAGAACTCTGGTAACCAAACAGCTTTAGTCTTTTATGAATGCTGTCTCTTGGTCCATTACTTATACATTAAAATCCATCTCCAATCTTTTAGCTTGGGTCTCTTCTTCATGTCAACTCCATTTCTCCTCTCTAAAAGTAGTACTGCTAGGATCTACCTGTACCATCTTACCTGTACATATAAGGTACATGCTTTACAGTCTGGAGAACTCCGCAGGGGATCAGGACTAAAAGTGTTACTCCTATTTGCATTAATAAGGCAGCCAAGGTCAAATAAGGCTGCGTGTATGGACTCCGTGGCATTTCAAGTAGTCTGCAGTGACACCTTTTCAACCTTTTTTACTTCAGTGGGATTGCCAAATGTTATCCTTTGCATTTCATTAAGCAAGTCTGTTGATTATACATAGGAATGGACTAGAACGTGACTGGATTGGAAGAAAACTTGTAAAGTGACACACAAAACCAAACAGCAGCTTTGTTAGTTAGTTTGGTTCAACAAGAACTGGTGACACAACTTCCGTCTGTATTATTTAATTGTGTGGATCAGTAGGAACAGATTCATAAAAGGAAGGAGTCTGAGAACCCATCATCCCCACAGCACCTGTCATAGGGTTTAGTTTTGCCTTTTTCTCCAGAGCAGCTCTAGTCCAGTCCCACAGACTGAGGACTGGTTTGTGGTTGCAATGCATTAGCTACACTACTAGAGAGCAGTTTCCCCTTTAGTTTAATGCAAAAGGAATCCAGTTCATGTTTCAAAAACTGTTCCATGGCAGGAACGAAAGCATGGTAATCATGAGCAGAGACATTTGTTTCAAAACACTCTTCTGATCCAAAATAGTGAATTAAAGTAGATAAAAAGCATATAAAGCAGATTTTTTATCTATAGAAGAGACAGCTCACACTGGAGCTGCTCTGAGGACTGCACGTGAATAGCTCTGATAATTTAGAAGCATTATACCCTCACATAGTTCTCTCTGTGCATTGCTCATCTTTTTTCTGTTAAGTAAGTCCTCCTGTGGCAGGAAACTCATTAGCAAATTCTTTGCTGAAAGTAATACTTATGTAAGTTGAAGAAAAGCACATTATCAGAAGAATGTTTTGATTAATTTGCTGTTCATTAATGATACACCTATGTGTCCATAGAGGAAGCTCTCTTTTGAGGACAACTATAACAATTATACACAGCTGCAATTTTTGAGAATCTAGTGTTCTGAGAACATTTAATCACTTCTAACAAATGTTTGGTATTTGTTTACTTCGGGTCCCCATTTAAACTCGTTAGTGCACAGTTGCAGAAGGACTGGCAATCTGAGGTCCCTGAGGGCTTCTTCCAAGAAAGCTACAGTTACAGAGCCATAAAAAGTCTTCCTGGTGTTAAAAGGTGACCAGGTTTGTATGTCCTGTCAAGCATGAATCAGAGGTAGGGAACATATATCAGCTTTAAGCAGAAAACTTACAGTAATTACTTCTTCCAGCAGGTCGACTTGGACGCTTACTGTGATGTACCTTAATCTGGATCATGCTTGCTTTACTTCCAATGTCATTGCAAATCCAAAACTTTGACCCTATTTCCTTAAATGATATGCACCTTTTCGTGACCTTTGTCAGAATACCTAGCTTGTGTGACTGCTAAACTGAAGATTTCTTTCTTTTTATCATATTAACAATTAATGTTTATTGTGAGGAGAAAACAAAAATTGAGTAGCTTTGCTTTTTTTCCCTGGGAAAGAAAGAGTTTAAATGAGGGCTTTATTTCTGTACTGTATCTGTGCACTTCTCCATTTTAAGGAATATTGTGGTGATGAAGACATCAGTGTTTTGACAACATCTACTAGCTACAGGTGCTATATCACTCTCAGTAAAAATAGCTGCCCTAGTAACAACACTGTGCCAAGCTGGCACTAGGTAGTTATATTTGGCCAACATAACCTGCTACTAGATAGAGTGTTCTTCACTGCAGTGCTACCAGGTGTGGTAATAGGAAGGCCTCTTTCATTCACTTATTGTTTCTAGGGGTAAAACGAAACAGTCCTCACACACTGTGTGTATTTCTAGGTTTCTAAAGAGCTTTATGATACTTAGGATCATACTCTCTTAGGTATGTAGGCATACTGTCATTTTCTCCAGTTT
Source organism: Callaeas wilsoni (assembly GCA_013398955.1). Taxonomy (NCBI): domain Eukaryota; kingdom Metazoa; phylum Chordata; class Aves; order Passeriformes; family Callaeidae; genus Callaeas; species Callaeas wilsoni. The sequence continues at coordinate 18,319 of VWPU01014903.1, read as the reverse complement.
GTCATCTGACTAGTTTTTTCAGTAGATTTGCCCAGAATATTATTTTTCTATCACTTGGTTTCAGCTAAGCCTGGTCTGCTCAAAAACCTGCTCACAAGTTTCACTCAGCTGCTGAGCAAAGATTGGCTGGAGTGACTTACCAGTTAATAATTTATTAAAAGAAAATGGCTCTTCCTCCCAGACGTCTTCTCACTTTGCCAGCCTGTAACATCAGATAAGTGGGAGTTGCAGTGGTCTGCTGTAACTCCTTCCATTCCTGTTTCTGCTGGAGCAAAGAGGGCAGAGAGTACTGACCAAAAAAAGATATTAGAAACACAGCATGCTACTAACAGCTCTTGATCATTAAGGAGAACAAAGGGCCATTTTTCAGGCTAACAGCACAACATCTGCCAAAAATCTGCACAGAGCAGTTATAAACACGAATGAGTACTTTTTGAGCACACTTCAACCAAATAACTTGAGTGAGCAGGTAGTTTTCCAAATATCTTCCCAGCTTTAATCCCAAGGCAGAATGCTGTGCACAAATCAAGCAGCTCAATAGCATTACCCTATGGAAATGTGTCCCCAGAGTTCAATGTTCCCTCTTCTTTCTCTAGTACCCCCAAAATGACTCCTGTTAAAACCAGAACTTGCTGCAGAAATAAAAAGAGCTTGAGGAGTTTTGTCCTTACATTTTCACCAAATAAGAGGGAAGAAATTCAAAAGCATGATGCACAGAGAAAGTCAATAGGAACATCATGGAGCTCTGTGGAACATTCCTTCCTGCCCTGCTGTTAAATCAAGTTAAATATTTGTTTAATTTCTTTCTCTATAGACAGAAAAGATTTGAATGCCTACAGTTTGGAACTATTGTCATTAATACTAACAAAGGGCTAGATACACAAGGGATCTTAGACAGCTGTCCTGTAGCCCTCCGATGTATGGCCCTGGGAGGGAGCCTGCCTGGCTTACACAGGCTGGAAATAGAGCAGCATTTCTAAAGAGATAGGCAAAACTGGTAACCCAGGGGAAAGCCACCTAAGTCAGCAAAGCAGAAGAGCCCCAAAGAGGTATCTTAAAATCATCCCTTTTTGCAACTGTTAGCTCAAAATATCCTCCCATCCAGGTAAGCACTGAGGTCCTCAGGGAAACAAAGGTGGCCTTTCAGGAATCGGTGTCATACCAGGCAATCTTCTCATGACTGTAGGAGTTACGCTGGGTGCTGGTTAATGCTGAACTGGTGCCACAGTGCTTGTGAATCTTGCTCCAAGTTTGCTTCTTTTCTAAACTGATCATGACACAACCCTTTCATTTAAGCTCTTGATGGGGATCTGCTTGCCCTGTTGGTGTCTGCAGCTGTCTGAGATGCAGAGATCTGCATTTAGCTTCTGCTTTTGTCCTAACAGGGTTGAACTCTGAGCATGAGAGAGCCCTGTCTACACATCCATCCCCATGCTCCTTTGTGGCCAGCAAAAAAGGCATCTCTTCCCTGCCATAAAAGCCAATCATCTTTGCAGAGAAGAGGTGAACAAACATTTTCTGTCTAGTGGTTGAGGAAGTTTATATGAGAAATAAGACACCTAAGAGTTACTATGGGGCTTATATCAAGTAATTTTCAATAAAAGATTACCACAGATAATCTGAGGAGATCATAACTATTCAGGAACTAAAATGGGTTGCATAAAATGTTTCACCTTTAGTATTTACTGCAAATGAACATTTTGCCTCAATGAGGCCATGCTAGTGCAGCACTTCACACTGGCTGCCATAGCTTACCCAGCTTCTGTGGTCCCAGCTGGAGCCGCGGGAACGGCTCAGGTTTCTCTGCATGGCACTGAACTGTGTGGCGTTGAACTGTCCATTACTTCTGCAGAAAGGGGACTTGCTCAGAAAAGTTTTGTTTTCCACATGAGCCATCTCACTGACTCGAATAAAGTCCTACCAGCTGACATACCCTGTCCTTGCAATGAAAAGCAGGTATGCTTCAGCAGGAGTGAGACTTAAATTCAAAGTATTTTTCTTCTGAACAAGTATCACAGGAAGAATCCTGAGTCTTTGTGACTCTGCAGCCTGCAGTCAGGCAAGTTCATTACCTTAAATACATATAATAATTTCCAGGAGAATGCAGTGCAATTTTCCAGAGGTCTCAAGAATGACTAGGGACTGTACAGTTTTGGAAACAAACTTTGTGCTTTCAAATAAGGTTTCTTATAGTCGAGCATATTACAGAGTTAACTTAGCATGTCATGGAAAAACAAGAGGGACTTTAACAAAAAAGCATTGTCAGCCCTTCCAGTTTTCCCACTACATTTCTTTAAACCATTCAGAAGAGACTGACCTTTTTCCTTTGTATTGGTCTTCTATTCTTACCATATTGCACAAGTGAAAATCTGACATCCTTAGCTTCTCAGGTATTCATTTTCACCATACTACTCTAAGAAAGAAAATTCATGAATGGGAAATTGAAGCACCAGAGACCCAAAGAGCTCCCAGAGCCATTCAGAGAGTCGGTTCAGGGAGCACTGAGTCCAGACCTCCTAAGTCTAACAGCAGGACCTCAGCTATTCAATCATCCTTCCTTTCAATTGCACCATTTACCTGTCGAGAGATCACTTTCACATGATAAGTTTTTTTAATTTAAAAAATACTTATATTTTCCGTGTATGTTCATAACAAGAGAATCAGAATATTTTTACTGAATTATGTTCATTCTCTATCAGTTATTTATGAATACCAGAGCTGTCTCTCCTTATGCAATAAAACAGGTATGTATTAATTTAAATTAATGCAAATGAGGACCATTGATTCCTCTGACCCCTTTAATTCATTAGCCAGGCTGATTAGTTTTTTAGATAAAGTTAAAGGGAAAAAATATACCCAAGGTGAATTTTGAAACAACTGTGTCAAACTGAAACTGATCCTGGAGTGATCCTTATCTGCAAACTACAGGATATTTGTTCCACTGAGAGTCAGAAGGATAAAATCTGTCTAAAGTCTCATGTTAGCAATGGACAGCCACTTAAGAGCCCTGCATCTGAGAACAGGCTTTACTTTATTGACCATAAAAGTAAACAATATGTCTTATCATGCTCCTACTTAGGCAGTAAAATAGTCTAAGACAGAAAATTTCTAAGTTTTCCATACTGTAAGTATACAATTTTTAATGGGCCAGTACTTTATTGAAAGAGAGTCCTCAGCACAGACCTTGTAAAACCCAGCCATCGCACCAGTAAATGATTTGGCCATGTATTCTGACCCTTGCCTCCAGAATTGGGAGCTGGATGATGGCAGGGATGAAGATTCTTACACACCAAGTGGAAATTTCCAAAGTGCTCAGTCTGGTAGGGGCCGCCCAGTCCCCAAAGGCATTACTCACAGCCCCTAAATGCTGGCTGTATGATGTGATAATGGGGCGTTTTAAAGCAGTTCTCCTCAGAATAGGTATGTCTCCTTTTACGGTATAAAGAACACTTAGGAATGGGGCAGCCACAGAACTGAGCTTTTCAAATAGGCCTGAAAAGTTTGTCAGGGATTGTTATAATACAAGGCAAGCCAAGCAGTGACTTCAGAAAAATGGAAACTTCCACACCGCGGTCTTTAACCATGAACTTGAGCAAGGTGTTCAGTAGGGTCTGCAAGCTGGGATAACACCCTGCTACTCTGCCCTTGAGGATTTGAACTCATGGTGCCTTACACTTTCCAGGGGAGGAAAGCTCTCACTTTTAGGTTAACACATATTCTTGTGGGTAAGGGGAAGGAAAACATCCCACTTGCAATTTTTCCTGTTGGAGCTGCTCATTTTATACAGGATGATTAAATATTGATTGGCCAGAAGATAAGCATTACTCTCTACATGTTCCTTGGACAGGGAGATGTCCCTGTTTCTATCCTGCCTCCTGTTAATGCCTGCACGCTGACAGGAAAGCAGGTGTCTCTCCTCCTTTAGTTGAGGAGAGTGCCTCGCAGCTGGGATGGTTCTCCTTCTCTTCGGACAAAGGAACATGCAACTACGCAATTCAGTGTCAAACAGCTGCAAGAGCAGGATGGGAGAGAACCCCAGCCTGAGGTACCCCACCATGTGCTGAAAGGAGAGGGCAAAACTGCTCTTTACAGTTTTGGAGATGCAGGAAGAGAAAAGGGAGAGGTACAAATCCTGGAGCAAGATAGATACCTCACCAGGGTCCACAACAATTGGAGTCCACTGAGCTTAACATATCCCTCACCAAAGAAAGAGGGATTTGAGGGACACAGAAATAAAGGTGACATCTAGGGCTGCACTAGCAGGTGTCACAAGCCTGGGACAAGCAGCGCTTAGGGCTTAAGGTCTGGCACTCAGCAGAAGAGCTGACAACCTCTGAAGAGAGATTTGAGGCAGAGGACCCATGTGCTCCAGCTTGATGGTTGCCTTATGGTCATCCACTCTACACATCAGTAAAAGCATGGCTTGTATTCCTTGGTTATTTAGCTCTGAATCACCCATGAAAATGGGAAAATATTTCTTGAAAAATGTGCCTGTGCTCTTTATATACTTATTTTCAAATGTGAGTCATAGACTCAAATGCCTTCTGGAGTTTTAGGTTATGCAGAAGAAATGAAAGACAAGAGATTCCTGTGGATAACGAAAATTTGTCACATCTATGCCATACCCGGCCATCACTCCACAAGCCCTGGTGACAGGGTTATGAGCAAGCAGAACCAGCATGGAAAGGGTTCTGTGTCCTTCATCAGATGCAGATCACCAGCAAGAAGTTCAGTTACACAATACAAATTTAATTCAAACCTATATTAAACAAACTGGAACTTTTTATGTCTACCATTTAAATAGTGAACTCTATGTCACGTATCTTAGAAGACTGATTAATCCTTTCTTGCATTTCATATTTCACCCAAGCGAACTAGATATGAAATAGTGTCTTGGATGGCTTTAAGAGATACCTTTAGAAACATTGGACAAATCTGCACACTACTATTTTTAATACAAATGCATTTCACTCTTCACTCAAATTCCTCCAGAGAAAATAGGATTCTTTTCTTCTGGGTCAGACTCTTGCTCTGCAGGCAACATTTGCATTAATACCTTGTAAAACAAGGTATTTCTAAGCTTTGCCTACATGCAAATGAAGAAAAGTGGGATGCATCAATTTTGGAGGCATATATACCACAGGTGCAAAAATCTTGAATACTGACACTACAGGTCTTGAATCTGTAAATGTCCAGAAAATACAAATAACAGCAACAAACATAGAAGTGATTCCTACTTACCTCTTTTTATGAATTCCCTTCCTTTATTAGATTACTATCTCTATTCCACAGGAGTTGGTTTTCCGTCCCAGAACTGCTTTTTTTTAAGCACAGGTAGGAACAAGAAATTGTCCAACTCATTTACAAGCAGGTTAGTCACTAATACAACAGCAAATGTGGAGTACCACACAGTAAAAAAATTTAGGTTTCAATGCATTAACACAAATATATAGCTATAGAGACCTGTGGCACTGCTCATCACTTTAATGAGGAGGCACTTAGGTGGCTTTTTATGCCCGCTGACCTGGGTGTTCACCCTCTTCCTAGCCTCCTCTACATGTCCTTCCTCGTCATTAGAGATGCTGAAGGATTTCTCTAATTACTGAGAGCAATTTGCTCACCTACCCCAGACGCCTTGGTCCACAGAGGTGCCATGGCTGTTGTCAAACTGATTTTTCTCAGTACCAAGGGTCTCCCCAAGATGGGGATCATCTGGAGGCCAGTTAAGCTGATGTCAGGACTGCTTTGTGTGGATGATACAAAGCTGAGATGGGGGAGTGTTTGGACAAGAGTATTTGGGACTCCTTCCAGTGGTGTGAGATTTCTTGGGCATGGTGACCTGGTACTGGTAACAAGGTGCCTTACTGAGCCAAGACTGCAGGAGCTGGGTATTTCCTGCTAAAGCTTAAAGGATCTCTCTTTTTACCTCCTCCTAAATAAAACCCTGAGAGGAAAAAAAATTTAAAAATGAGCAACTAATTTTCTTGTTTTCTAACACCACAGAAACTGGCACATTTGAACGTTTTTGTTGGCTTTTTTTTTCCACAAACTAACAAAATAAAAAACACTCCAGAATATTCTGAATTATACACAAATTCACAAATGTTTGCTCAGAAAAGAATTCAAGTCCAAAGGGAGATAGAAAAAAAAACCAAAACAAACCAGAAAAGCTGATAGTGGAGACTGAAGCCAAGGTGCATCTCCCAGACTAGCACTCCCTGACATAGCTAACAGCATTTGCATGAGCAGTGATTTAAGTCATATTTTCATAAACGCCACATACTTAAAGGCATTAGAAAGACTTCAGCATCATTAAGGAGAGCTACTAAAACAATTGCACCAAATTCCCTTTGACGGTTCCAGATACTTTTATTTGCCAGTGTGAAATACTTACAAGTGATCACTCTATAGCTGCTTTACCTCTGCTTTAAAGAAAGTGACTGCATAAAAACCATATACGCTACTAAGAGAAGGAATGAGAAATTTTACCTGGTAAGGATAACACCTTCTAACAAAAATAGAAACCTATATTTAGGTTCTGTTACTTCATGCCTGGTTAATCTGGAGAGCATGTCCGGGAGAGCAACTGGTGTTAACCAGTCTGAGAGTGTGATGCCTGCAGCAATACAAACTTGTTAATCTTAGGTTTAAAATAGATCTTCATGACCAATTCAAGTTAACTATATCTGATCCAACTAGTTTTGTCTTAGACTAGTCATTTCATTTTATCTCCTCTCTTTTGGTGCTGGGAAAATTTGATAGAATGTCTTGATCATTATGTATCCTGCACTGAATTGTAGATACAGGAAATTTGTGGACTTTCCAAATTTATAGCTTGAGCTCAGTGGAGTTAAGTGAAACATCAGACACCTAAATGTGAAGACCATTCAGGCACAGTTATGTGTGTTTCAGCGGCCCTTGCAGTTGTAATCATAAATTAGCTATGGTCCTGATCAAAAAAAATATTTTATTCCACTTAGGAAGTTTAGGAAGAAATTCACTTTCTTCCATCTTGAGCTACAGTACACACCACAAAAGGTCCTAAAACTGATGAGGATGATAATCTTTACCACTTTCAGGAAAAAGCCTTCAGGAAATGATGGTGAGTATCTGCTGCTTCCAATGCCTTAATAGGATCTGTGTGCATTTGAGTTTTAGAAAAAGTCATACAGTGTGTTCACAGGTGCCTAGATACAGACTTTGGAGCCAGATATAAATCTCTAAACTGTATTGCCTTTATCAGGCAATCTGACTAAACAATACATATTATTCTCTTGCCAAACTTTCCTCCTCTTAGCAGAAAGAAAGATACATTTGAAAAACTGAGCTGCGAAGTGTTACATTTTTACTTGCTTTGAAGCATTTTTTAACAGCTGTCGTTCAAAGAACAGAAAATCACATTGGGCATTCACTTCGCTCAGTGCAAAGATCCCACTTGAACTCGGGCTGCTCCATGGGGGTCACCTCTGGTGGGATTTCCTGGGCCATGTCTTCAACGTGCAGGTTCCAGATACTTTCTGGTTGCCAACAGTTTAGGAGCACTCTATTGCTGTTTGCTTGTGCTTTACTGACTTTTAATGATATGGAGAGAGAGAAGATCATGAATTGCAATTACCGGTGTTCTCCCCATGAAGAAGTGACCATGAAGAGAGCTTCCGCAGACTTTGTTGCCTAAAGAATCCAGCCTGCCCACGATGCCTCCTGTGAAATCAAAGCTTCCTCCCACTTTCTTGAATTATATCTGCTTTGTACATTAGTTTTAAGAACAAATGACCTTGAATCTGTATGTGTAGCAAAAGGGAAGAATATGAGTCCTGTGTAAGAAACTGGAGAAGTATTATGGCTTTTATATCAACATGCAAAACATCAACAAGCCAGACATACACATGTGCATTGTGAGCTAAAAAAAAGTCCTACCTTGGCATCCAGGGAAGAAATGTGGCTTGCAGTATTTAAAAATACATCTTCAGGTCACTTGAAACATTAATTATAAAGATTAAAGATTAATCCCACTCTATGAATTTGGCTTGTCAATGGAAAATGTATGGTGAAAGAGATCGTTATAAGTCTTTAGAAACAGTACTAGAAAAGCTCACTGAAGTTAGCAAACTTTTCTCAAAGATAAAGGCTCTAAGTGTTTCAGAATCTGAAAAGCAGCCGTGTGAAACACTCTTAATTCCTCCACTTATTTGTACGCTAGACAATATCACAGAGAAGAGGAAAAGTGTCACCCCAAAAGGCATATAGGATATTCATTAAATAAAGGAAACGATAAAGTTTGGAATGGTAAATCAGAATAAGCCTGCTCTAAGATATGTGACGTACCCACAGTGCAAGATTTTGGTCAGTCAAGCATATGCTCCATAAGGTGAATGCAGGATTTGAATGGAGCTCAGCACCAGAACAAATATTTACCTGCTAGTGTGTCTGTCCTTTAGTCTTCAGAATGACTTCAAGAGAAGCTGCTGGTGCTATCTGCACCAGAACAGTTCATCTTCGTACATATGGCTGGATAAAGTCACCCCCATACAGGTGGAGGGAGAAGAATAATCCCTTCTTGCGTCCTCCTTCAGGTCTAACCCAGGCTCTATCAGGCTGCAGCGATGCTGGTATTAAAGATCACAAGTTCCACTACTTCTTGTGGATGCTGAAATGCTGTTAGCAGGGAAATTTTCTCTTCTTGCATTCAGCATTTCAGCATCCACAACTTCTCAGTTGGTTTATTCCGTTTTTTGTGACTTTCTGGGATATTTTCCTCTGTCCATTCTGGCCACAGGTTCATAATTGTTTCAGGCTGCAGATGATCTCATTTTGAGAGTACAACTTTCATCTGTCACTTTTGCCTTTTCCGTGCTTTTCCATGGCACAGACCCAAGTACTTCCTTACCTTCCTTCACACTGTGGGAAGAGTAGGGACGTGGTGAGAAGCAGAGGGACAGACATTTCAAAATAGTCGTTCTGAAACTGAGTGACTGATACATCCAGTGAGACGTTGCTGAAAAGTTGTGGAAAACCTCTGGCTATTATTCTCATTCCCAGCAAGTCTGGGATAGGTTCACTGCAGACAAACTGGCATCTGAGATCCAGCCTGAGCACCTGAATATGTGGGGTTCCCATGCTTCAGGTGAAGAGCCCTACTACAGCTAATGGTGGATCATAAAGAAAACGTGTGTAAAATTCCTACTGCTGGGACTGTGGAAGACAAGAGGCTTTCTGGAAGTGTTCCTTCTTGCACAAACTGACGTGGGACTAGAAACCTGGAGCTGAGGTCAGTCTTGTGTTGTAATTGGTGAGACCAAGACAAAAACACCTGGGCAAGTAAGTTTGTGCCCTGAAAGTACAGAGACCAATTGAAGTATGAATGACACATTTTCCTGGATGATTGAGTGCAAAATGTCATTGGTTTACTTAGTTTGTAGCTATTTAAATATAGGATGAACTTTTTCTGAGGTACACTGCTTCCACTTGGCCAAACTGGCAGCCCTGCTGGTGGCCACAGCTAGTCTCTAGTTGAGAAGAGAAAGCAAGCTCCTCAAAATCTTTCCATGGAAGGTACTAAATACTCACATTCACTGATGAGACATAATGCAGCAGGTTGGTCTGCACAGCCCCTACACTTCTGCAGGCTCCCACAGCAGCCGTGCTGCACGAGGCATGGTGGGAATGGCTGCGCAATCCAGGTCGATCTCAATCAAAAAGTAACAAAGAACTTTGTGAGTTTGGAAAGAGGACTGTGAGGCTAAAGTTGTAAACTGATAACAGGTTGGACACACTGCACTGTTGTGTTGTGAAAGCCTAACGTTTAGCTTCTGTTTGCTTTAACTTGCTAACATTTTCCATTCTCTGGCTGTTGTAAATGTCATTTCTTTCCACAATCATGAGGTGAGGCACTGATCTTTGCTCAGAAAAGGGTCCAGCTTTTATATCAAACCTTCTAATCATAATTTTACTGCAAACCTTGGGCAATTTTGATAAGTGGTTATATTATGAATTGTTGGAAGGAAAGCTTCTAATCTTGAACTTGAGTGCAGGCATGTAGAATGGATCGAATTTTGAAATAAAACAAAATAAATGCTCTTTAATGTATCATTTACAAGGTTCCAAGAAGCCGCTGTGCTTATCAGATGCTGCAATCATTTCCAGGAGCTGCTTAGAAGAAGCTGTCAATTCCCTTCAGAAGTAATATGCCTAAGAGAATTAAAAAAGAGTCCTTACTAAATTTCTCTTTTCTAATTTTGAACTCATCTACAAAGTAAATTATTTAAATTTCTAAATAACTTTTTTTTTAATAGATCAGGGGGATGGAAAACTCTTCTAAAGTCTGCTTTCACAGTGAAATATTCTATATTCTTGATAAAATCACACATATTTTAATCTGTGGATAAGAAAGAAGGTAACATGGTGGAAATATGAAACATAGAAAAAAGTCAAAAGTAGAAGAATGCAACAGTCTATGTAAAAAGAGCTCATATAATTTGGGAGATAAACAGCCTGTAGAAGAGTTATTCTCCCTTTGATATACAGGATTACCGGACACTGATCTTCAGTAAGAGCTGTGCATAAGAATGGACTTTGCAGCTGAACTACAGTTATGGTATTTGAGTGGAAAAAGTAAAGAGAGTTACATGCCTGCTTCTGTAGACTTCTAGTTGCAGTAATAATTGGTCACACAGATTTTTGTCCACACCTAGAACTCACAATGCTGTGCAGCAGCATGCAGTGACTGAAATTTTTATTACGGTGGCACTTACGTCGTTTTTGCTGAGCTAGTTTTGAGTTCAGTACAGTTGGAAGATGAACCTGTTCACCTTATAATATTGTTTGCTTTATTTATTGTTTTTTCCATATTACCCTTTGAGACTCTCACCGTGTAATTTTATGACTTTGAAGTTGTGTGGGTTGACCTATAACTGTAATAAAAGAATTTGGAATGAGATAACACAAGTTTTTCCATTACTTACAAAAGGTTGAAGCTACTTATTAAACAACTTCATATTCTGTAACTTTGCTAAAACGAATACATTTTCAAGGAACTGTTATGTTGTGGTAGACCCTTGTAGCACACAGATTGGATAGTTTGGGTGCTATGAAACCAAACTGATGCCTTAGGATTTTAGCTTTTATATTTTCATATATTTGTAATCCTGCAATTCTTTAGTGTACTACTCTGAACTTCATATAGAGTGTTAGCAACTGCTTTTCCCATTTTTGTCAGTCACAACAATTCCTCTCTAGGCCTGAGAATCAAGGACACCTCACTGTCTCAGGCCCCGAGAAATGTAAACAAAAGTGAGTTCGGGGGGAGCAAATTAAGAGAATGGGACTGCACTGCCTGAAGCTGTAATTGGACAATTAACCTCTGATATGCAAATGGACAAAACTTACATCTGTCCGAAAAACGTGTGACTGTGTCCATCCTGGGTGTAGTCTCTGCGAGGCTCCTGCACTGCCCAAGGTGTGCCCTGTGATGGCCTTTCAATAGATACCTACCCTTTACCCTTTCACTCTGTCCAGCCTCTGTTCCAAGTCAGCCTCAACAAGGCATCAAAACAAGAAAAAACTATGGTTTAAGTTTTTAATTCAATCTTTGGGAAGAACACTGCATTTCCTAGTTACAAATTAACAGTATGTGACCATCCTACAGAACTACTTGGACACAGGTTGTATTTCTCATGATTCATGCTCTTCTTAAAGAGCATTGAGTTCACTTGAGGTGATGCAAAGAAAACAGAGAGGAAGATTCGTCTCTCGTTCTATCTGCAGGGGATTGACCCACCAAACCTTTCAACATGGATCCCATCACATCTAACACACCCCTAAGTTCCATGCCTTCGGTCACACGATCAGCTTTTCCTCCAAGCAGAATAGTGCCCTATGGATGTGCCTGGACTGCAGGGCAGGTGCGCCCCAGGGAGCACCCCACGGCCCTGCTCCCCCACCCACCAGGACGGCAGGACCTGTGGGTGTATTATTTTCCTTTCAGCTGTCAGCTCAAGTTTCTTTGTAAAAAAAAGAAGTCAGTGCTCAGGAAGTGAGGACTCTGGGAACAGGGACCACTGACACACACCCAGCTCTCCTCCCACTGCAGAGCTAATTCTTGGGCAAAGCATGCATACTGCCCTGTAAACTGGACAAAATCTGAGTTCTCCAGGATGTAAAGTGAAAGTGTCTTAAATGCTCATAAGGAGCCCTAAAATCCTCCAAAGAGGCAGGCAAACATTCTAAATTGGGATCCTAAATTTCCAGCTGTCTTCCAGTAAAATGTCTCACAAGGCAGGTCTCTGAAAGATTTAGTAGCACTAACATCCCAAATAAGTACTTGCTAGACAATTAAACTCTACTGAATTTGCTTGGAATTGCATGCAAATATACATTATCCAAACAGTGTAACAGGAGGAAAATCCAAACAAAAAGAAAATAAAAATCCAGTCTGTCATATAGCAACATAGGCCACTAAAAATCCCAGTGAAACTCACTGAAAATCAAGGATGAACACTGATGTCAGTAAACACTGGATCAGGCTCTCAGAGATAGCACTGGGTCCAGTGATCTGCCGCCCATCCCCAGTCAGTCTGTGCCATGGAGAGAGCTCAAGGCAACAAGTGAAGGTCTCCTCGTGGCAGGAGGAGCTTTGGCTGTAGCAGTAACTGCACAACACCTCACAGGCCATAGGTGTAAAGGTATTATGGGATTGTGGCAGGTGGGCAAGAGGAGCTGCTTTTCCTGGCATGAGTTAGGTCATCCCCAAGCTGCTTTCTACCGGTATGAGTTAGGTCATCTCTAAGGCTCTTTTAAGTCTCATAGTTAGGCAGGTACTTACCAGCAAAATACAAGACAATACACAGCTCGTCACTATCTTGGGAAAGCTGACGCTAAGTGCAAGAATGCTGCACAATTTCACTTGTTTTCTTCTTTGCTATAGCTGGTCTATAGCATCGAACAGATCATCAAACAGATCCCATCCACATCAGGTGCTATTTCTGGTGGTGCTGATACCCTCACAACCCAGCACAACCCTTCATGCATGAACGTGGTGGTGTATTCCTTCAAACAAAAAGCTGTTTCCCCATGTCTGGAGCCACGGGCTATCATGCTCCCAACTCCTGGGAATGTCTGGGTTGGAGTCAGGCCAGTGCCACCTGTGAGGTCTGTGTGGGGCATCCATTTAGTTTTTGAAGGAAGGGAGCTGCAAAGTAAAGAATGGAATGTTCTGACGGCTCTGAGTATTTTACAGAGTGGGAAGACATGGCAAAGCATGGTTGCATAGACATTTGGCCTTCTAATGCTAACAAAACTGTTGTTGAGCATTGCCTTGTCATTATGCTTCTTCTTGGAAAGCTACAGATGAGACTGTAAAGATATAAAGTAGATTAGAAAGGGATGAATAAGGCCCTAACTTCACCTGTCAGAAGGTTAAGGCTTGGATAATGCTGCAATCTGAATTCACAAATGACTCATCAATTTGCAGTTTCTATTAAAATATATTTTAAATCCTCAAAATTATTTTTGACAATTCTGTCTTGTGCATGAAAAATATATTTCTGTCTCTATATAATACTGTCTACCAAAACCAGCCAAGTCTCATGTACTCCACTATTTACATAATATATTTCCTGTGCCAATAGTTGTTTACCATAACGACTGTATAATCCAAGGGCAGCTTAAGATAGAGAGTGCATTTCAGCGCTGCATTTTCTTTTTCATTTTTAAAGAATACAGATACTGATTGAAATGTAGATAAAGAAAAAGTAAGCAATAAACTATTCTGCAGTATTAGCCAAATATTCTGAAAAGACATGTTCCTCCACCCACAGGCAGCCATACTTGGTGGCAGTTGCACACATCTTCAAGCTGCATTCTAGAGCCCAACACTACTTCTGCAAATTCTGTCACAGCCCAAACCAGGTACCAATACTGTTCCCGCTTCGTCGCCTGGCGTATGTGTCAGGTATATATATGCTTGGGGATCTTATCTGAGTACCTGGATCAAAGATTTTAAAAAAAAGTCTTCTGAGGTTTTGGGTTCCTAGGATCACTTTATAAAGCACTAGCCCTTATTTATCATCTGGCTTGTACATCTGTCACCATTAAGACTGACAGTAGCAGGATATATTATACTATACTATACTATGCTATATTATGCTATACTATGTATAGGTACAAGTATTTGCCCTTTTTCAGAATTAACATAATCTTCATACTTTTTCTCATATGAAAGACTTCCAGTTGTGATATTTTTCAGATATGTATTTTAATGTAAGAGTGTAGAAGAGCAAGAGAGACCTTCTCTGTACCATGAAAAGGTTATAATTAAAATCTCGGGAATCACTTGGTTTGAAATGCTTTTCACTCTTCTGGTTCCCTATAGAAAAGCAGAACCATACTCCAGCCAAAGACCAGAATTTCCTTCCACATCTTTCAGGAACAACTGTGCTGCTAATAGTCACTAAAGATCTAACAGGAAAGAAGAAATTTATGCCTCAGGATCACACAAGAATGTGGCCTTTCAAAAGAGAGGTGACAAAACAGTCCCTGCCTTTGATATAACTTATGATGATGGACTGAGAATAGCTAAGTAAACAATTTCTGTGGTCCTTGTGGAGCTTTTGTGTCGTTCGTGCACGACATGTGCATTTGAAAGTTCTTACATTTGCATCTCTTTTGATCTCTGGCCAACAAAATCAAGTTTGTGATGCTTCACATGATGCTTAAATTTTTGTGTTTTCTGACTGAGAATTACTTGCCCTGTTATTTATTTGGGGGATATTCTAAGTTCTAATTGGCATGTTTGATTTCCACACATCTTGAGAAACCCTTGGGCTATTACCATTAGGTGCTTTCCTGAGAGTGAAGAGAGAAGTCTGGTAGTCAGAGTTAAGAAGTCTCAGAAAAGACACATACAAAAAACAAACAAACAAACAACAAAACCAAAACAACAACAACCAAACAAACAAAAATCCCAAACAAACAAACAAAAAAACCCCAAAACCCCAAAAAACAAAACCAACAACATTTGAACAACAAATGTTTTCAAAGAAAATCATCATCACTCAGATACTGGGTCAAATTCCCAGCTGGCTTTAGTGTAACTTTTCTGATTTCTGCCAGATATGGATCTGGCTCATGCAGCTCTAGTAAAAATGAATGACATGGCTTAGGCTTCTCAGTAAAGTAATTCATTAATCAATGTGTATATCTGCTTATCACCATACATAAAATTTCTGAAAATGGGAAGAATTTTGTCCTTGCATAAAGCCCTCTAGAATCACTGGGAAAATTTGCATGGACTTCATTGGGTTATGGATCACATCCTGTATATATTTACATTTTTAAGTCTTTTCCAGTGCTTTCTCTTTCAATGGAAATTAATAGCTTCTTGAATTGAAATGACCAGTTTCCGATTTAGTTTTGCATAAGCAGAGTCCAGTGGGATTAAATATGAATGCTGGCTTGGTTATTCATTAATCATAAAAATATGGCATGCAGTTAGTTATGTAAGTGATTATTTTTGCATGGAAATGTCTGCTACTTTTATGGCTGTGCAGAAGGATCGTGTCAAGTGCAGCAAAGAACTTAGAAACCCATTCACCTTGATATACTGTTTTATAAAGAACACACAAAGATGCATAAATGCTCTGGAGCCAATACTGATTTTGTAGATGTTAGCGTAATGAGAGGTCAGCGTGTCCAAGCATCTGCATTCCATTGCACAGTTACAGGGAGAAGCAGCAAAAGTTCATGTGAGACTTCTTTTAAATCCTCCTGGCCACATATGACCTATGTAAAATATTTTATTCTGAGAACTTTTGAAAATGTAAACATTGCAGCTCCTGTTCGTTTAAAAGCCTGAAGAGTCAGATGAACAAGGTTGAGCTGGCCCCAAACAATGCTAAATTCTTCACTCCCATTCAGCTGCAGTCTTTTGGGTCAGGGGAAAGGAACAAGAACAAGATGTGATGTGCCATTGGAAAATGGTAAGCAGCAAGGAGCAAATCAACATTAGATGCAAGTCAGAGGTCTGTTGAAACAGGTTCAGTAGTTGGTTTCTTTTCCTGCAGGCTTGCTGGAAGCTGAAATTCTGCACTGGACAGGGTAATTCAATATGCTTGGCCTATAAGAAGTTGCCTCACTGGCACAGACATCTTCTGTCTAAAAATGAAGGAAATGCTAGTTCCACCTTTGTCTCCTTCCAGTGTCCTTGCGTCACTGGAACCCCATTGTCTTTTCAAAGTACAAAGAATAATCCCAGGCTTGATTCACTGTGCGAGTGAATTTGTCGAGGCCAGAGCTTTGCCATGTCCTTGCTCCTTGTAAAAATAAGCCTCATGAATTCTCTCTTTTCTGGTCATTATTGCTACTTTATGGAAATCAGTTAGGTTCAGATTTTTATTTGTAAGAAAAGATGTAGACAGATTACAAAAGTTTCATGATATAGCTCCCACTGAAGTCTCCTTCTCGGAGAAAGCCATGTCTGAAAAGTGTTTCCTAGATGGGAAATTGGCCCAGTCATGATTTTTTATTTCTTTTTTACATGGTGAAACATAGAGCCTGACTGTAAGGAAATACCAAAATTTCTTCAGTCCTTTTGCAAGTACAATGGGTATTTGTGACTGCAAAACTAGTCTTAACATTTTTCAATAATACAAATATTTTGAACTGAAGAGATTAATAATCAGTTTCTTGTGTCTTTTCTCTTAGGTGCTGCTTTGTACAGTAGCTAACAAAACGCAGGCCAATCTGGTGCATCTCTTGAAGAACTCACAGCCAAACAATAATGCCAGAAGGAGAGAGTGCTGCACATAACAGGTGGGGAAACAGGAGAATGGAAAGATGGAAGGAATCAAGTATAAGGTCTCATGATTACTTAATCACAATGTCCACATCTTGTTCCATAATGCATACAAGATTTCAGCCACCCAATCTACTGAAATCCCTCTCACAACATGTCAGCCATTAACTAAACATCCCCCTCTCATCCTGATGGGTTATCCATTTTCACTGGCATTTTGCTCTCTTCTGCATTATCCTGTTATTTTCTTATGCTCATGTTACTTGTGAATCTTAACATACTCTTGTCCTACCGTTACTCATGCCGATCACATAACACATGGAGATTCCTGGGTTTCCCAGCTGTTTGCATCTCTCATCCTTACTGTACTACCTTCTCCATTTGTCAGTGTCCTGTCAGCCAGTCACCTTGACCATCAAACCATCGTAACTCAATGTAGTATCTGAAGGATACTGCTGGAAGGAGAAAGGCAGTTTCAGTGCTTCAGAGTGCCGAGGTAGCCCTGACTAAAACAAGTCATCCCAAAAGGGACTTGGTCAGCATTACCAATACAGCACCATGTTTCCCCACTGCAAGAGGAAGATTTTTGTAAGCTGCTCTGTCCCTTTCCTCCAACTCACTGCTTATAGGAGTGCAAGTCTCCAAAGCTGGTCTACCAAAAAAACACTCTTGCTCAGTCAGAGCAGACTGTGGTAGTGTCCCTCATGCCTCTGCACTGTTCCTATGCTGTCTCAAGATGGATTTCTCAATATCCCATTATATCTCAGAAGGAATATCAGGTTAAAGGGTTGCAGGTCTTCAGAGATCAGCTCTGTGCAAAACTGTCTGCAGGTCTGGATTGGGGACGGAACAGTGAAAAACGGGTTCCTTGCACCCCACATAGTGTCCCAAGTGGGTTTTTTTTTTCATGTACCGGGACATCCTGAGGTGCTACAAGCCACGCTCTAAAATTCAGGACTCTCTTCCACATGGAAACCCCATGGCTCAACAGGGAGGCCGTCCCCAGGTCTCATGGGCACGCTCTGCAGAGCAAGGGATGCGGAGTAACTCCTGAGTGGGTCGTTCAGCGCTGCTCTCTCTGCCCGGGGCGCCCCGCTCGGCACCCACACAACCCTCCCCCGTCGAGGGGTGTGGGTTCCCGAGGGCTCCGCCGCCGGGCTGGCCCCAGCGGCGGTGCCGCCGTCGGGAGACCCCGGCCCCCCCGCGCAGGGCGGGGAGGGCGCGCCGGGGCCTCGGAGAGGGAGGGCAGCGCCGAGGGGAGTGGCCCGGCCGGGACGGCCGCATAAATAGCCCTCGGCGGGGCGGCGGCAGGAGGAGCCGTCGGAGCCGCCGCCGTCGTTGCCGCGCCGGCCGCGGTCACAGCCAAGTCAGGACCGCGGACAGCGCCCCCCCGCCGCGCCGCCCCGCGCCCACCATGACGGCGGAGACCCACCTGCAGGGCGTGGAGATCTCGGCCGCCCAGTTCTTCGAGATCTGGCACCACTACGACTCCGACGGTGACTCCTTTCCCCCCGGGGCGGCGGGGGCGCG